>PVKZ01003302.1:0-142502 GCA_004027375.1 Macroglossus sobrinus | reverse complement strand
GGACCAGGCCTCAGGCACAGAGCCTCAGGCTGGCAACTACGTCTGTATTCGTTACCTACCGATGCATAGCAAATGACTCTCAAACTCAGTGGTTTCGAACAATTCATAGTTATTATAGCACAGTCCCTACGGGTCGGGAATTCAGAAGCAACTTAGCTGGGTGGTTCGAGGCTTCAAATGAGGTGCAGTCGCCTACCGGCTTGACTGGGACTGATGGATACACCTTGAACGTGGATGGCCTGGATTCTGGCTGTTGGAGGGAGCCCTCAGTTCCTTGTCACGTGGCCGCCTGAGTGTCCTCACAGCGTGGCAGCTGGCTTCCTCCAGAATGAGAAAACAAAAGAGCAAGGAGGAAGGCACAATACCCTACGTCACTTCCGTAGCATCCTATTGGGAGGCTGTGGAATGAACAGGGCACAGGTCGGCCTTACTCCCCATGGGAGGGAAGCACACGTGAACTTGAACACCAGAGGCGGGGGTCGCCGGGGGCTGTCTCAGAGACTGACATGGTTGAAATTCATGAGAGTTTTATTGTCTGATAAACTGATTTTCTGATTACCTCGTCTATATTTGTATGCACCGAAAATATATATTAGCATTTTATGTTCTTTTAATTTATATGAGTGGTATGCTATATGTAAATATAGAAACTGCTTTTTTTTTCACTTAATAACATATTTTTGAAATCAATCTGTGTTGGTATACATAGATTGGAGTCATCCTCTTAAATTATAAGTCTGTGCCTTTTTTATTTATTCATTCCCCTACTAATAGCCCTTTAGATTGTTTTTTGTTTTTTTTTTTGCATTTATAACAGTGATGACTCAAACATCTTTGTAAGTGTCCTAGGACAGATAATAAGAGAAATAGCTGGGTTATAGAGGATATGCATTTCACATTTTGCTATGGGGCCAACTGTCCTTTACAATAGTTGTGCTAATTTACACTCCCCCCACAAATAGGAGTGTTTCTTTTTTCTCCACAATAGGACTCATTCTTGATGTTGCCAGACATTTTCATTTTTGCCAGTCTGATGAGTAGAGAAAGGCTATCTCGATGTTTGAATAGTTTAGAACTGTGGTAAAAACACATAACACAGAGCTACGGTCTCAGCCATTGGTCAGTGTGCGGTTCAGCAGTGTCAAGTACACTCACGTAGTTGTGCAACAGCACTCCAGAAGCGTTTCCTCTTGCAAAACTGAAACTCTACACCCGTGGAACCACACGCCCCCCACTCCCTCGGCCCCCAGCCCCCGGCAGCCCCCATTCTGCTCTGTGTTTCTGTGAGTTCGACTTTAGGTCACTCACAGGAGTAGAAACATACAGTGTTTGCCTTTTTATGACTGTTTTACCTCACTTTGCATGAGGGCCTCAAGGTTCATTCATGTTGTCGCATGAGGCAGGATTTCCTTCTTTTTGGAGGCTGCATAATACTCTGTTTTGTGGAGATACCCATTTTTTGCCCATTCATGCATAAATGAATAGTTGGCTGCTGTTAACATGGATATGCAAATAGCTCTTCTTTTAATATTTTGTATACATATACCCAGAAGCAGGATTGCTAGATCGTATGGTAACTTTATTTTTAATTTTTTCGAGGAAGCTTCATATTGTTCTCCATAGCAGCTGCACCATTTTATATTCCCACCAACACCAGCCGTGCGTAAGGCTTCCGATTCCTCTCCATCCTCAACGACGCGTGTTGTTTTCTGGGTTTCTCATAGTGGCCATTCAACATTTTGATTTTCCATCTCCCTGAGTACGAGTAAGGCCCGGACATCTTTACGTGCTCCCATTTAAACAACGCGGGAACTATGGTTCTAGGAGACTCGATCGCTGGCCCCGAAGCACAGAGCTAGTCCGCGGCGGAGCCAAATCAGAACCCAGGATGGATGGTGTGGTCCACACACCCGTGTTCTCTGCCTTTGGACTTGTGGTATTTCTTTAAGAAAAGGAAGGAGGGGCAAAGAGCAGCCCTAGGCTTCTGAACTCCTGCCTGTTATGCCTACGACAGGCATCTTATTTTTCTTGGATCTGCGGGCCAAGTGGAGTTACCTCCACCCAGGAGGAAGCCCGGACGGGAAATGTGTGCCCAGAAGATTAGCTCTATTGTGTGGGGCTGGATGCTTTCCACCGGCTTTGTTTATGGGACAGATTGTTTTCGTGGAGTTGTTTGCTCCGGTGAGTCTCCAAGCTCCGGCAGCCTCCTGGCCAAGGAGAGGCTCAGATTTACTTACGGGTAGCCCCGGAGCGTGGCCGGGAAAGGCCACAAAGGAACAGATCCCCTGGGGACTCCAGGAGGAGTCTGTCTGGGGCTTCCTCAAAGAGCGAAATCATGGCCCTGTTTTGCTTTATTTTATTTTAAAATCGAATGTGCCCCAGAATAATGGAGTTTTCTTCCCTCTTGGCTCTTAGAGCTGTCAGCGCGCCTCTGCACACTTCCGTATGTGTTGCTGGGATTTTGAGAGTTCTTTTTCCCCCAAAATTATTTCTGCCAGAAGCATCGTGCACCTAACCGCGCAAGCTCCCTTGCACCCATTTGTTGCAAATCAGTGAGCAGATGGTGCCTGGAGAGCAAGTGGTGGTTCACACCCGTCGCTCGGAGGCCACTCGGCATCTCTGCTCGGGTGGTCCGGGACGGTGCGCTGTGTCTGGCATGTGGGACAGAGACCAATTGCTAACATGTGCTCGCGCTCTATTGTTCCATCCTCCAACCCACCCACCTCGCCACCCACCCAGCCAGATTTCCGCATCACCCTGCGCTTCCATACTGTTCCCAGGCCTCAGGAATGTAAGCCAGGCACTCTGGCGGAGACGGAGGCAGGAATAAGGAAGCGAGATCAAGCTTCTTAGCTTTTCTGAGCTTTAACTTTCTTACCTTATAAAATGACATGAAAAGGCCACACTGAGGGAGACAAGGACATGGGGCAGGGGGCAAAGCACTTACTACAGTGCCAGGTACCTGGGAAGCACTCAATAGATGGTTCCTGTTATTTTCTGAATGCCTGCCTGCAGTCAGACCCTGTGTTAGAGACACAGGAAGATGAAAGGAAATGCAACCTCGTCTCTAAGAACTCACCTTCAGCTGTGAGAACTACCACGGACAGACTAGCATCTATAATGTGATGAGAGGTGCACAGAGTAGGCACCTAAACCAGGCGGAGGGGATCAGGGATGACTTCCTGGAGGAGGTGACATCTGAACTGAGACTGCTATTTAGGTGATCCTGCCAAAAGCATGCCACAGCCTCACATGACACTAGTTGGTGGCCATATCCAGTGGAAGGCCTTTCCTATCCGCTGCAGCCCTGGGAGGCCTCTTCTCTTGAATCCCCTCAGTTCTGTGCTGGAAAAGGAAATCTATACTTAACTATTTTCTCTCTCGTGTCATACAGTGTCAATGCCTATGAATGTCTCCATTCTCTATGAGGAAGGATGTCTTCTTAAAGCTTTTCATGACTCCCAGAGTCCCTGGCAAAGGCCTTAGTCATTCATTCATTCATTCATTCACTCATTTAATCAATCTAGTAAGTGTCAATAAACACCAGATGGTGACAAGAGGAACCTCACACGGGCAATCTGAGTTTTGTACACGCATTAAAACAAAGCCTGCTTGTCTCCTTCCTGTCACGGAGCCACCGTCCAGGTTCCAGCAGCTCTGGGTACCACGGATGGCAGCATCCACGGCTATGCAGTAGGATGGAAGGGAGGATACGTTTTTAAGTTCCATGTCTAGCCTGTGACCTATGTGATGATCTGGTTCTCATTTTACCCTCACGATCCTGGGAGGTAGCCCCCATTATTCTCATTTCCCTGGTCGCTGTCCCAGAGGGTCTCGGTTGTTGTGTCTGCAGTCAGTGGACTCCTAGACAGTTGGCAATCGGCTTGGTGCAGACCTTGCCTCAGCTCTTTCTGGTCCTGGAGTTCCCTCTGGGGTCCGGCCTCGCACTGCATTTTGCCTCTGATCATCTCTGGTCATCTTGTGGTTCTCTGTCTTGGGGCCTCTTCACTATTCCCACAGCAACTCCCATTCATGTCACCCACAGGCACTGTCAGCTATTTTCTGTATCCCCCCACAGGGCACACAGAATCTTCCGGATGCAAAATTGGAGCCCTCCCCCTGCCTACCCGTATTGCGTACTGATTTTATTTTGACGTTGCCTCCCCCTAGAATCTTTTATGGGGAGTTATACAAAGGCCTCCCTGCTTTCGGCTTTCCCCACACCCTAACAGTCCTGTCCTAGAGGTGCTGCCTCCACGGACACCCCGGCACAGCTGCCTGCTCCCCCCCACTTCTTGACACCCTCCACCGGGCCGGCAGGGGTTCGTCCGAGAGCGAGGAGGAGGTGACTGAAGGAAGGAGTGAGGGTTGGCAGGTGTTTGCAAATCTGGCCCGTTTCGCTGCCTGTTGGGGCTCCCCGGAGGCTTAAATAGGGCCGGATGTGTGTGCTTTGAGCTCACGAGACGGGACCGAAAGGCCAGAAGGAGGCTAGGTTCCGGAATCAAAGCATTTGGGTTCGCCTTCTGCCCCTGCCAGCCAGAAGCTGTGTCCGACACCTTCGGCTGATCATTGAAACTCTCCGAACCTCAGTTTGTTCAGCTGTAAAATGGGGATGGTACTAACACCGCACCTCACTGACTCGTGGACGATAAATGAAAAGATGCCCCCGTGTTCATTAGGATGTGTGTTTGGGGGCTAATAATTAAAAAAAAAAAATTAGGTGCCAGTTTTATTTGGGGATACGTGCTCTTGGGTGCACATATTGCACCCATGTTGTTGTTAGGAAGAAGAATATGGGTGTTAGGTAGTTTCCTAGCAAATGGTTCCTGCCGTGGCTGCTTACATGGCCCCAGCATCGTGTCTCGTACGGAAGACGTACTGAGAAATGTTAATTAGCAGTAGCTTGGTCATGGATTGTGCCCCATGGGATCTGAAATTTGGGCTGGAATCTACTTGGTTGCGAGGCAGTTAGGGAAGAATGACCGTAGGGTCCCTTGGAATCACCCAGTCCCAGCAGTACTCATTGTGTCTCCTCCAGGTGCTTCTTTGCCTGGCACATAGTAGATGCTTAATAAATATTTAGTTGAGTGAATGAAGGAATGAATGAATGAACCTCTTTAACCCCAGTGGGCTATAGCCCACCCACCCACCCACCAACACATGTGGAATCTCTGTCCCTATGCCCTCCAGTTGACCTCCGAGTGGCTTTGACTGAGCCCCAGTGGCCAAGCTCAGCCCTGCTCTTCCCACGGTGCACGCCAGTAAAAATCTCCTATTGGATTTCTTGGCCTGGACATTGGAATATGCCAGGCTTTTATGCACCCTGCCTTTTTGTGTGTCAGTGCCTGTCTCCCTCTACCCTCCCCCTCACTGCCCCCCGCAAGGTGCTAATCCAGCAGCTCACTGTAAAGGGTGTGCATTTCTTCCAACTGCCACGGTCATGTTTCTTAATCAATAGCCCGACTTGTCAGCACCGAGTAAACACAGCCTTGATTTCAGAAGGAAGCCAAGGGACACCGCTGTGACACACACGGAGAAAGAGCCCTTTCTTCCAGATATTAATTAGGCCCTCGAGTCAACAAATAATGACAAGCCTTTGAGCAGGGATTATGTGCCAGGCACTGCTCTGAGGACTCGACATGCACGGACTCATTCCATCCTCTGCAGTCTTTCAAGGTGTTGCGACCGTCCCTTTCTAAGTGATGGCACTAAGGAACAGATTGCTTCACAGCTATTGAATGTTATCGTGAGTCAGGCCGTGCGCTTAGGGGCTGAAGATGTTGTAGTGAATGAGACAGACGTGAATTCCTGTCTCACGGTGCGTGCAGAGTCTAGTGGAGGAATGGGGACAAAAGACAGACAGCTGAATTAACACCGTCATTTTCAATGTGTTTCAGTTAGGGCTGCTTCTGGCTGCACGTACCAGGCAACCCAATTGCAGTGGTGTAAACACTAAGGATTTATTTTACGCCCTGAAGCAATAGACGGTAAGAGCCCACTAGTGCTGGTCCTATGGCTCGAGAATCTGATATTGGCAATGTCTTTCCCTCATGGCCCTAGAATGGCCGAACAGTTCCAGTCATCAACTTTGTGATTCCACAAGAACATGCAAGCCAGGGAGGGGGCAGTGCCGGCACCTTTCATTGGTCAGATCTGCGTCAAATGGCCACCTCTGCCTGATGGTCACGAAGGGGAAATCGAATAGGACCATGGGAGAGAGGGCTGCTGTATACAGGGTGGTCGGGGGAGGTGACATTTGGACAGAGACCTGATGACAAGGGGCCAGCCCTGCGAAAGATATGGGGATGGAGCATTCTACCCAGAGAGCATAGCAAAGCAGAGAGCCTTGTTTGGAGACCGGCATGGTGAGATCTGGGAGGAGAGAGAGAGAAGTCCAGTGTGGCTGGAGCACGAGAGGAAGGACGAGCAAGACACATGAAGTCCACGGAGGGAGAAGGGCCTGGCTCGTGCAGGGTGGTATCTTAGGTCCTCTAAGGAGTTTGGATCTTATTTGATGTGGAATGGGCAGTTACTGGAGGCTTTTAATCAGGGGAGTGAAATCATCTGATTCATGTCTGAAAAGGAATTATTGGGGCAGAAGAATGGTTGTGAGAGTCACAAGGCTTAAGGAGATTTAATTCTAGGGGATGGTGTAGCGTTTCCCAGCTCCTTTTTCTTGGGTTTGCTTTTTCCTGTCTCTTGGACGTCCTCCAGCCCCTTTCGGTTTCGCAGTAGCTCTTGGAGAGCTGGACTGTGTCATGCTCATCTCTGTCCCCACAGTACCTAGCACAGGGCCAGGCGCATGGCAGCATTTGGTAAAAGTCACTCAGGCAAGTGCTCTAGGCCAGCGTAACCCAAACTTCAGCCACTTGCGTTCCTCTCTCCTGGTTCTTGGCTAGATCAGTGGCTCTTAACCAAGCGAGTTTGCCTCCCTGGGGGCATTTGGCAATGTCTACAGATATCTTTGGTTGTCACAACCAGAGGGATGCTTCTGGCATCTGGTGCGTAGGGACCAGAGATGCTGCTAACCATACTGCAGTGCGCAGGGCAGCCCTTCACAGCGCAGAATTATCCGACCCCAAATGCCAATAGTGTCGCGGTTGAGAGGATCAGACTAGATCTGCGCACTTATTATGTATACCTATACCTGTTCAATTATTTCCTTAATATTTCCCTTTATATTAACTCACTCTTTAAATCCAAAAAATTTTAGAGAAGCCATCTATCACTACCATAAACAAGATACCAGTGTCGCTTGCCATAAATAGAAGATAATTGGAAAGGTCAATACTCATAAAACAAAAGCCGATTGTATTCTCGCTGGATATTGTTCCTAGTTCAAAACTCTGTTTCCCTTTGTTAAAAAGGGGAGTCTGTTCAATGACATGAAGGTCTAAGAAAGACTGAGGAACCGTTGCAGATTACATCAGACTCAGGAGAAATGACAGATAAATGCAGTATCATTCCAGACTGGATCCTGGATCAGAAAAATGAAAATCACCGAGAGGACTTCATTGGGCCAATTGGCAAACTTTGACTACGGGCTGCCTGTTAGATACTGGCAGGCTATCAATAGATTTCCTGGATTGAATAACAATGCCCCGGTTATGTAAGGGAATGGCCTTGTTCTTGAGGAGACGCATGAGGTATTTAGGAGTAAAAGATTATGATATTCGCAACTTATTCTCAAATGCTTTTTTTTTTTTAAAGTGTGTGTATATATTATGTATATATCTATATATGTATGTGTATATATTATGTGTATATATGTATATGTATGTGTGTATATTATGTGTATATTCATATATCTGTGTATATACACATACACTTATTCATATACACCACACACATGCACACACACATACACACAGAGAAAGCAAATGTGGCAGAAATGTAAACAGTTGGTGAATCTCGGGGAGAGTATGAGAGATTTTATTATAGCGTTCTCGCAACTTTTCTGTCGGTTTGGGTGTTTGCAAAACAGAAATTAAAAGCAAGAAAACAAACAAAAGACCTCTCGCGAATGTACCTCTAATGTCAGAAAAGACTCACATTTTTTAAAAGCTCAGGAGGGCTTTTCAATATTAGTTTCTAATGACTTGAATGCTTCACATTTTACTTCCAAAATAGTTGACAAAAGTTAAGGTGACTGCCAACTGGAAACATGCCTGCCATGCCATCACATTTATGTTGATAAAACGGCCACTTAAAGGATGATACTGGAATTGTTTTGTTGGGGTTTCCTACTCCTGCTGTGACATCACGTGTCTAGAGTGGCGGTTATGCATAGCCATGAGAGAATGTGTTCCGGTCAGTGTGCCTGAGTCTGGGACACTCTTGATCAATAATATAAAAAACAAACAAACAACAACAACAAAAAAATTAGTTTCTTAAAAAAAAAATGGCAAATGTTAGAGAGGTATAGAAAAGAAAGTAGCACCAACAAGAGACTTCCTCAGCAGAAAGATTGAAAGCAAATTGAAAGAGGGATGATTTTTTTCACTCTGTGATTCAGTGTTTTCAGCCAGGGGTCCGTCCACGCGAGGTCCCTGGAAGCTCAGCCATGGGCCTTTCTCTTCAGTCATAAAGTCCTAGCCTAAGACTGGGCTTTCTCAAAAGCGAAATGGAGATAGCACCCTGGAGGCCAGGTGCTAATTTGGGGGAGGGCGGTCCTGCCCTTTGAAGTCTCTTGATAATACCCAACCTGACTTGTCACTCCCACCCACATTCCAAGTCCTGGAGAAATTCCAGGGCCCTTGCAAAGATGTCATCACATTCCCGGGGCCTTACATTCTCACTGTCACCTGAGCCTCCACTTCCTCCTGTCCCTGCCTACTTCTCCTTCTCCCTCTATCTCTTGGGGCAAGTCCTTTGTCTTCGCTCTGCAGGCATTCAGCCCCTCGCTGTGATTTCACACACACACACACACACACACTGTAGAGACACGCAGAAACACAGATATAGATACATACCAACTCAAAAACAGAGGCACATAGAAACAAAGACACATCCCAACATAAACAGGCACAGTGGTACACAAAGTGAGAAACATCTACCGACACATGTGTAGATACAAACACACACAGACACAGACACACACATATCCGTGCACAGAGAGACACATACAAACAAGCACAGACACACAAGCATGCATGCACAGACAGATACACACACAGCCACACACAGACACACAGACACGCCAAGCCTGAGTGTGTGGTAGGGTTGGGGCCTGAAGAAGGTTTTCGAAGCCAACAATTTATAAAGGAGCATCAAGTAGCTCCCTTTAAGGTCCCCTGAACATTCTTCCTTTCCTCCCTTCTTCCGCTCTCCCCACTCCCAAATATTCTTCTCCACTTTTTTTTTTTTTTTTTATCAGAACAAACTCATTTCTCCCCAACCCCCTAATTTCAAAGCCTGCTCTGGACGTCCCCTTTCATCTCTCTCGTGAATGTGCTCTGCCTTCCAATCGGGTCCCTTCCTCTCTCTTATCAACAATCACTAGAAAAACTCAGCCCCTCATTTTTAAAAAACTTTTTAAATAGAATTCTGGGTTTACAGGAAAGCTGCAGACACAGCAGAGCATTCCCATATTCTCGTCACACAGCACCCCCTCATGTTAGCGTCTTTTGTAATGACAGTACAATGACCAAGACTGAGACGTTCACCTGGGCGCGATGTTAACTAGCCCACGGGACTCATTCAGATCTCACGGGCGTGAAACGTCTTTTTCCGTCCAGGGTCCCGCATTGCATTCACTCGTCACGTCTCCTTGGTCTCCTCCAGTCTGTGACAATTCCCCAGTTCTTGCCTGTCTTTTGTAATTTTGACATGTAAAAAAAAAAAAATACTCGTCAGGTATTTTGTAGACTGTCCCTCAGTTTGGGTTTGTCTGACGGTTTCTGTGGGGAAGGGAGCCATCAAGGTGAAGTGCCCGTCTCATCAAAACTCTCAGCGGTTCATAGCAACGTAACTTTTTACTGGTGATAGTAACCTCAACCCCTCGAGGTATCTGTGATTAACGTGGACTCGTGGGTATTTATTTTATTTTACGGCTTATAATTCAATACTATCGGTATCTCGTTGCTCAAAGTTTTCCAGCTTTGGCCTTAGGGTGCTCTTTAAGCTTGACTCCTAAATCCTTTTCATAAGCCCCCGATTTTCCGGCAACACGAGATGTTCCAGGCTCACCTTGTGCTTGCCCTGCCCCAGCTCTGGAATCGGCCACTTGTCTAAGGGGGCCTGGTTCCTTTGACTGGAGGAGCGGAGTTTAGAAACCAGGATTTGCGGGCCGGGTGTGCTCATTGCTACTGGGAAGTCTTGCTGCTAGGCCCTCTCACTGTTCAGGGCTGAGAACTGTATTACGCATACCAATCTACACACACACGCACACATCTAGTATACTTATATCTGTCTCTATCTATTTTAACATTTTTAGTTTTTTCATAGCAATACTACTGATCTCAATTCATCACTGTAGAATCAATCTTGCCTCCCTCCCTATTTGTAAATTTCCTTATTTATAACTTCATCTTTTAATTAAAGGGTTGTGATCCTTACATCTTCAGAAGTTACCAAAAAAAAAAAAATGTTTCCATCTCATCCCACCCCTCACCCTTTCTTCTCTGGAAACGGCCGACATGAGAACGCAACATGGAACAACGCTAGATGTTGTTGTCAGAAGCTAGATCAGAGAGAACCCAGCAGACTCCCGCGGTCCTTCTTAGCGCAAAAAGTACTAATTACACACTTCCCATTTCATCGGCAGTGGGGTGCATGAGGGCTAGCCCAGGCTCCGGAATGCGAGCTCATTGTTCCAGCCAAATGAGTCAGTTGAGATGGGAATACCAATTTCTTCGAGCCGTTGTGTATCCGTATGGGTCTGGGGAAAAAAAAAAAAAAGTGGTTTGCCTGTTTTCTGCTCCAGCCCCCCTGGACAATGTCACCCAGTGGCCCTCTTACCTGGACCACTGTCCTAGCTCCTGGAAGGACCTCGCCTCTTGCTGGCTGCCTTCTTGTGTCCTCATTGATTTCTGTCCCCTCCTCCTCCCAACACGTATGCTGTCCCTTCCCCTCCTAGTTCCCATCTTCATTTCCCTGTTCGCAGACTGAACTTCCACCCAAAAGCAGGTTCTAGCAGAAACATCCAGGGCTGGACCTTCAGAATCTTTTCAATCAGAAAAGCCAAGTTTACATTCTCCTTTGTTTTGCTGTCCGAGGTTTTGTTCGTTCCCTGTTCTTGAGGGGAATTTTCTGTTCTTCTGTCCTTTCATAACAGCTTGGAGTTGTCCAGCATGAAAACCTCAAGGAATGCTTTGCCGAAAACTCAAATGTTGCCCACCACACTCCAGATATGTGACAGATAAGTCGGGAAGGGCAACAGGCAAGAGTCGCTCACTCTGGTGGTGTGGGGAGCGCTTATTATTTGAAACTCAAAAGCCTCCCTCTGGGAAGCGAGAAATAAGCTAGTTCCAGGTATTCTTCTGCTTAGTGTTATCAATGATTCCAGAAGCACTGTTTGACTGGGAGCCTGCCATGGCCAGGAGTGGGGGCCACCTTCATGGCGGCCTGGCTGACCAGGCATGAACCTAGAACCCCCCAGAGTGAGATGATGTCAAGTCAGGGAGGGAGGGAGCTTCAGGAGAGCCCATATTTTCTTAGCCGTATCCAGGAAGCCTCGTTGGGAAGGTGTTGGCAGCCACAAACTTCCTGAGGAGCCAACTGGGCAGCTTCATGGGGGGCAGTTTAATGGGAGGGGGACCAGGGGTGTGGCAGGTCATCGTGGGCACTGAACCCTCAAGGAGACAAGGAAGAAGTCATTTCAAGAATTCCAAGAATACTATCCTTTCTCTGAAGGAATGCTTAGCAAAGTCACCTAGGGCTGGCGGGAAGGGGGGTTGAGTACTAAAGATAGTTCTGGGGACTGAATAGCGGTGGTTATATTAATAAGAAGGAGATGATGATAATGATGAGGGAGGTTACTGGAGTTTGATTCAGTGCCTACTGAGGAGCCAGGGAGAGTCCGTCTCGTCTCGTAAGCCGTAGGACTTCCGTTCGGAGGAGCTGGCGTCCAGGTGCTGTGACGGATGCTTTCGCACAGGTGCTCACAGTGTTGATCAGATGGTCCAGCGTAGGCCCCGCCCACTACGAGGCTGCAGTCTAAAGGTAGAGACACATGCAGGGCCATCTGTGGTCACTGCACCAAGACCCGGGGCCATCAAAGGGAGCGTCCGAGGATACGGCCGGTGTTTGGAGACAGAGCCAGGGGAACGAAGGACAGGTAGGCCAAGCATGGGGACCGGCATGGGCCAAAGCAGGAAGGTATGAAGTGGCATGGGGTGGGCCTAGAAGGATGAGCAGTTTGGGGTGGCTCGGACAGAAGGTTGTAGGTGAAGGGGAGGATAAGAGCCACCCCTGAAGAGATAAGCTGGCGCCCTGCGTGAACCGGCTAAGCCCGGCGTCCAGGAATGTGGGCTGTGGATCCAGGAGGACCTGGGGGTGAATTCCAGTTCCGCCGCGTACTAGCTGTGTCACCATGGGCCATGTTTTGGAACGTTTCTGAGTTTCGGTTTTCGTATCTGGAGGACAGAGGCAGATGATACTGAGTTTATTTAGGAGGAGGAAACGCTGGGAGGCTGGGAGAGCCTGGGGCCCCGACCTCAGGGCGTGGAGTTGAATGAATTTGCCAGGATGCTTGTCTCCTGTCCATCGTGGGTACAGCTTTCCAGCTCATGCAGCTCCTCTGTCTTCTCACTCAGTTTCACCGATTCCGGATCACTTAACCATGCCTGCGTTGTCATTTTTCTGTACCTGTCGTTCCCAGCCTGTGTGGCCCTCAATGGTAGGGTCTCTGTCCTTCTCTGCCATCATCACGGTGGGGAACAGTAGTTATGCAGGGGTCTCAGACTTGCCAGTGTCACAGGAATCCCCAAAGGGCAGAGAGGTCTGCGCTTCGTCCCAGACATTTTTGGACCAGAATCTTCAGGGCGGCAGCGCGATCTTGCTCTCTCGTCCAGCTGGGGTTTGAACCCCAGCAGAAAAGAGTTTCTTGAGTGACTAAGGGAGCAAATCACCTACTCTATGTATTAATCAGGATAGGCTAGTACATGCTATGACAGCCATCAACCCCCACCCAGCTCACAGGGGCTTAAAATAAGAAAGGTTTGGCTTCTCCGTTCACATCGTTATGTCCCCCGATGGACTGGCTGAGGGCTGTGCTCAACAGAGCAGCAGCCCAGGAGTGACACGTACTCCCTCCATTCCCACTCCTGGGTTAGGACGGGTCACATGCCCTCACTCAAGTGGACCAGGAAGTGCAATCCTGCATGTGCCCAGAGGGTGGGAAACCAGCAGTCATGGGCGAACAGCACAGATGACGGCCACATTCTATGAAGCTGGCGTCATTAACTTCATTTTTATTTCCAAGTTATTGGAAATAAAGCTTCTTTCCTTAAAGAAGCTCGTTCAAGGCCAGATAGCAAACATGGAGCTGGATTTGAGTTCTTTTTCTATTTTTTTTTTTTTCCTGGATCAAGGCCATACCTTTTTTTTTTTTTTTTTTTTTAATGTAATGAGGCAGGATGGTACACGGCATTAAACGCTGTGGTTAAAAGTCTAGGATCTGGATTGCCTCCAGACCTCCGCTCTGCCATGTACCAGATGTGTGAGCTGGGCACGTAACAGAACTGACTACTTTGTGCCCATCGGAGAGATGGTCAAAAGATGAGGGGCTAAGGAAGGACGTGTTTTCTGGAATGAAGTGTTTGAAGCCAGCGAGGGCTTAACTAGGTGGTACTGATATTGGGTGGGAGTGTGTTGTGTGGTGGTGATGGTGGCGGGTAGACATAAGAGGTTACGCAGGATTTGGGGTAGCTCCTGACACAACCAGGGAAGATACCCGCCGATTCCCCATCAGGTGCTTCCTTCCTCTGCCGGCACCACTGTGAATGTTTGGGCTGCCAGGAATGGAGAAGCCAACTCAAGTTGATTTAACGGCATGCATTAGCTCAGGGCCTTGTAGGTCTGGGGGCAGCCCAGAAGCTTGGTGATGTAGTTAAGGACCCAGGATCTCTGCCGAGCAGACCCTATCTTATCCCACAGTTGTGGGAAAAGACACTGGTGGCAACTGAGGTCCATGTCGGGCAGGGAGAGTGAGCCGACTTTTTCAGGTTTTTATAGCAAAGAAAGTTCCCCTTGCCAGTGTCCCCTAGCAGGGCTCTGTCCAAGTTTCACTGGCCCTGGCTTGTGAGTGGTCAGCGTTCCTGGTGGACATGCTGGCTGGTTTCGGCAGAAAGGGGAATGTAATAAAGGAAGTTAGGTATCCCACAGAATCACTGGGAGGGCTGGAGAAAGGAACATGAGGCTAAGTTTCTAGGAAAAATGCCCCAAACCACACGGCAGGCGTGGCCCGATGAGCTAACCACCGTCGTGCCTGAGTCTGCCCTGATTGCCACCGCCGCTGCCATCAGCATGCTGTGGCTTCTCCGTCGGGAGCTGCAACTGCCATCTCCGAAGCCGGAGGCTTTGGCCGCTGGTCACAGCAACAGAACCAAGGCTTGTGACCGGATTTAGCCTCACGTGGTACCTCTGGCCAGCAGAGCCTATGTCATATCCGTTGTCCTAGTTGCAAGGCAGACAGGAGACATGCATCCCGATTTCTGCTCTGGGGTGCCGGGACTCGTAAGGTGCGATTTCCTCAAATACAGATTGGCTAGAAATACGACAGCTGTCACTACGGCCTGCCCATCCTTGACCGAGCACTCGTGGGGCAGAGGGGCTAGGATTCCATAGTGAGCTTAGGTTGGCTAGTGGGATGGAACATGTGGGGACCCATGGCACTGCTCATGACACTCTTCGGCCTCCAGCTGGGTTCTCTCCTCTCTCCCTATATGCCCTGGGTGCAGACATGTCTGAGATACCTCCTAAGGCCCCGCCCTCCTCCAGCCACCACCCTCACCTCCTCCTTGCTGATCCGAGCCGTCCCCACCTCTAGGATGCTCTCTCCTCTCTTCACCTCGTTCACTCTGACGCATCCTTCAGAACTCAGTTCAAGGACGTTCTTTTCTGCCCAGCCAGCCTTCTTTTTTTTTTTTTTTTTTTCGGTCATTTGCTCTTCTCTTTTCATTCTACTTATCACATAACATTTCAACACTTGTTGGTTCAATTATGTAATTAACACCTCTCTCTCTCTCTCTTCCCCCAGGCGGTAAATGTGATGAGAGCATGGACTGTGTGCCTTGATTATAGCTACTAACAGTAACTGGCACTTAAGTGCATAATCAGTTTTTATTGAATGAATGAGCATGAAATGAATCCCAATTACAGGCATTTGTAAAATTCCTCTTGGATCAAAAGGCATTTTAAGAGTGCTTTTTGGGAACCGTCCGTTAAACCCTTAGAGGTGTGCGTACTGGAATCACCCCAGTTGGGGTGTTTGTTTGTTTGTTTGTTGTTTGTCAAATTATGACACCTTCAGTGGATCCCATTATATCCACCCCTTCCATGGTAAGGGTCACTTCCACAGCGAGTCACTGCCGTTGATGGGAACATGTGGGATGCCTGTGTCAGGGTAGAAACTTTACTTTGGGGCTACCATGGCCTGAAGGTCACGGCAGCTTCAGTCCCCATAAAAACCTTCCCCCTAGTCATGATGTCTCTAGTTTTGTTAAGCCCCTCAGCCTTGCTAAATTCTCTTAAGTTTCAGCTTATTTTTAGTTGTTTTTTTTTCTTTTTTCCGATGACTTAAAAATATTTGGGTGGCTTTTCCTATATAAGGGGAACCTTTTATAAAACTGGCTGCCAGTCTCCCAGGAAACTGGGAAGAGCTTCAGAAGAGCCTGGTGTCTTTCCACGATCAGGAGGAAGTGTGGGGGTAATTTTGTCCACTAAAGAGCATCTGTTGTTTCCGGTGTCCTAGAAACTAATTTTATTCCCATGCCTGAGCAGATAAGGTCACAACCTGATTTGGAGTTTATATTGGGAGACGGGGGAAGAATAAATTATCACAGACATCCTACCGATGATAATAATAGCTATTACTTACTGAGAGCTTACTCTGTGCAAGGCGCTTTTCTGCATGCTTCACATATATCAACTTGGTGACTCCTCCCAACAAACCATGTCTATCCTTATTTTAGATGAAAATACTGACGCACGGTCCACCCAGAGGAGAACATACGGTATCTTAGACGGGAGTCCCGACCCCAGGGGATTTCTGGGTTTTCAGTTCCCGAAGACACAGGCTTTGGGGGTCAGGGAAGAACTGTGTTGGTCGCTGAGGTCGGAGTATGTGGGTTTGGAAAGAGACTCACTTGGGGTGGAACCCCAGCCCTCCCACTTACCAGCTCTATACCCTTGGCAAGTTCTCACCCCTCTCAGTTCCTTGATTTTCTTAACTTGAAAATGGGTGCAACCGTGCCTTCCACATGGGGTTCTGAGAGGACCAAATAAGTTAATGAATGAATAGCCCCTCGAAGCTGCCCATCAGACGTGATCCCCGTTCTCACTCACTTCCTCCACCAGGTGGTTTGAGTGTTGCTGGCACAGGGAGGGACACCTGTGTCCTCTGGCCTTTGAGAGTGGAGAGGCTTGGAGGGTGGGCAGGCCAGTGTTTGCTGACACTGATGTGACTGACTGGCGGGGTGGGTAACCCACGTGGGTCCTGATGCACAGTGAAGGGGTGGCTCGAACTGCCGAGGCTCTCGATTTTACAGCAGCTTGTTGGCCCAGACCAGCTCAAGCTAGCTCGTGGGACATGTGCAAGGCAGCATTGGGATCCGGACTCAGACCCAGGTTCAAATCCTGTCTCACAATGGCATCTTAAGCCAGTTTCTTCTTCTCCCTGAGTCTCCATTTTCCTATGACTTAACTTGGAAGATTATTGCTAATGACCTTGAAATGCCCTCCATAAATGTTAGTCTCCCTTATCTGCGGAGGATACATTCGAAGATTCCCAGTGGATGCCTGAAAGCTTGGATGGTAGTGAACCCTGTATATATTGTTTTTTTCCCTATACATGCATACGTATGATAAAGTATGATAAGGGCTACTTAAACACTGTGATCCCGAGGCAGTTGGCGTGATAACGGAGGCGCCTACGAAGTGACTAACGGGAGGGGAACGTGTACAACGTGGACATGCTAGACAGAGGGATGATTCACGTCCTGGTGGGGACAGAGTGGTATGGCTCGAGATTTCATCACACCACTCAGAGCAGTGTGCACTTTATAACTTATGATTTTTGGAATTTTCCATTGAGTATTTTCAGACTACAGTTGCCCACAGGTAACAGACTGGGGAGAGCAAAATCCTGGAAAAGGGGGGAGGCCATTGTATATAATGTTAAGATTTTAGGAAGAAGTCATGTATATTTTGGTTTTATGTCGTGTGTGCCATTCCACTGTGCTCTGTACCCTCAAAATGCCACGTTTGAAGAGGAGACAAAACCCAATACAGGGCCCTGTACAGGGTCTGGCATGGGGAGGCCTTAGGGAGTCTGTGTAAAGCACTTACCTGACAGCAGTTCCGTAAAACCAGAGGGGCTGTGGCAACTGGCCACCTGGCAGCGCCTCCTCATACCTTGGTTAATCTTGTGAGGGAAGTCAAGGCAGGCCCCGCGGAAGGGACAGGGACAGGGACAGGGCCTGGGGATGGTCATGAGGCGGAAAAAAATGGGGCATTGGCTCGGAAGTCAGGATCTCATGCCAGTAACCTGGAGCTAGTTGCTTAACCTTGCCAAACCTCTCTAGAGTAGGGAAGATGGTAATTCCCATTTCTTGGGGCTGTTGCGAGGACCCAAGGGCAGTTGTAAAAGTACTCGGCGCACAGTACACACCGCCAGAACCGGCTGCTGCGATCACCGTTATCGCCCACGCCGGCGCCTTTGCAAAGGTCCGCAGGTCCCGGGCCAGCGCCAGCGCCCCGGCCTGCGCACGCGCACCGGCCGGCCAGGTGCGAAGGAGGCGGCCGCTGTGCACCTGGCTATCCACCCTTCGCGGTCCGGGGCGGCGGACGGAGCGGACGCCGGGCCCGGGACGTGAGGTCGCGGGGTCACGGGGTCGCGGGGTCGCGAGCGCGGAGAGGCGCGACCCCGACGCGGGGGTCGGCCGCGGGCGCCGCGCGCCTCGCTGGCTGCGGCCCGGGGTCCGCGCGCGCCGCTGGAGGGCGGGGGAGCGCGCGGCGCAGCGAAGTCTCGCGAGACTGCGCGCGGCGGCGGCGGCGGCGGCGGCGGCGGCCGGGGAGGTGAGCTGCGGGCGGCCGTGGCGGCCGTTGGGGACGGACGCGGGGGTGAGAGCGCCGGACGCCGAGGGCCGGGCGGGACAGCGGGCCGGCCGGGCGGCCCGCGCGCCCTGGGCGGCGTCCCCGGCGCGCCCCGCGGCCGCAGCGGAGCCGCCCGGAGCGCCCTGTCCCGGGACCCGCGCGGCCGCGGCGGCCCGGGCCGGTCCCTGCGCTCGGGGCGACCCCGGGGCCGCGGCCGCCGTGTCCCCCTGGCGCGGCGGGGCGGGTGCGGCGGCGGCGCCGGACCGTCGCCGCTCGTCCCGCGCCTGCCGTGCGCGGCTGCGCTCCGGGGCGGCGCGGGAGGCGAAGCGCCCGCAGGAGCCGCGGTGCGGGGCGCGGGGCGCGGGCGGGACGCGGCTTCACGCCCCGGCACCCCGGCCCCCGCGCGCACCCGCACCCGCAGGGCTGGAGGGCTCCGGTCCTCGCCCTCCGGCCCCGACTGGGCTGCGGAGGGTGTGTCTGGGAGCCCCCCTGTCCCCCCCTGTCCAGAAGCAATGCAGCGTGCCCTAGGAGTTTCTTGGGGGAAAGGGTCCTTGGCTTTTGTCAAATTCCCCCCAAAAGGTCCCTGATCCCGAAACGGCCAAGACCTCTCGGCTGGCCGTGTGCGGCGCGAGCGAGCAGAAGTGGGGTCAGGGCCGCGGTGTGTGCCGGGGCTGGGGTAGCAGGTCGAGCAGCAGTGGAGTATCTCGGAGCCCAAGCTTGCCTTCGTTAGGCGGAGGAAACTCAACTTTGATTTTTGTCAAGCACGTGATTCCACGCTTTGGAACTGTGGCGCTCAACCTTGTCAGAACCGGGGCCCCTCCCCTTTGCAGCGGACGTGTGTCAAAGCTCATCTTACTGCCCTGAAACGAAATTCATCAGGAAACACACACACCTAGTGGAAAAGCAGTATGGGGCTCCAGTGCAAAGGCTACATTTACATGTAGCGCGTCCAACCGTGCGAGCAGCTCGCGCGTGCGGGAGTGGTTGCACCTGCTTCTGATGAATGTGTTTGGATTGAAGAGCGGTAAAAATATCAGGAGCTATTTCAAACAAGGAAAGGAAGGGCCAGAGATCTAGATGGACACTGTGTGTGTGTCCGCATGCGCGTGCTGTGGGGGACGCCTAAGTATTGGAATAAGAATAGAGGACAGTCTACATTGAGTTTGGGATAACATGCCGAGGTAAATTGCAGACTATCTCAACCAACACATAAACAATATAACCCCTCCACGAATGCCATGCCATATTTTCAAGCTGCGTTGTAGGGTACATTTTGCGTCACAAGTGTTGAGGTACTGTTACTTCCGAGCACAGTGCTGGATTTCTATTGCTTATCAATAATGAATGAAATATTAGCAAGATTGAAATTTTAAGGATTCAGTGCCAGTGTCTCCCTAATTTAGATATGTTTGGTATTATGATGTTGCAGATATGTTTATGTGATGTGAGGGAATGGTTGCTAATTTTCAGACATTAGTTATTTTATCTCAACTTCCCACACATTCGCTACCTGTTCTCAAATTATTAGGGTTTTCTCATGCTATCTTATAAAAATTTTTAATATTATGTCCTAAAGTAATGACAGTTTATAATGATTAAGCTGGCTGGATATTTAAAAAATTCTAAGAATTGGGATGAATCCTCATTATGTGGGTCTGTCCCTTGCATAAACAATTACCTACTCAGTTGTTAGAGGAAAGGGGGCAGAATTTAACTGACACTTAATTTTTTGTTGGGAATTTTCCCCCCATTCTTTCCGAATTGTCTGACGTACAAAAAGGCAGGCTTTTGGCTAGTGACATTTTCATGGATTATTCTAGACTCTCAGATGGGACATGAGGTTAGTACGTCTGTCCCTGTCTGAAAGTTTTGCTTTGTTTTGTGGAAATTCTTGTTAGAATTATTGACAACTAAACTCTTGAATCAATGAGCAGTTTGAGATGAGAATGGATTTCGGAAGTGACAACAATAATATGTATAGTAACTAAAAAGCCTGAATTGAGTAAAATACAAATTAGTACGATAGAACCTCTTTTAAAATAATCTTAATTTCTACTTACTAATATCCATATTTAGTAAGTTTATAAAATTGTAAATGCGTACAAAGGTGAAAATTGAAATCTATAATTGCAAATGTCCTCAGTCCTGGTATGATTGGTTGGAAACTGTCTTTTCATATGAAACTGTTAGTCATGCTGAATAGGGGGAAATGCAAATTAAGTGAAGAAAGCTCAGCTCAGATTATTACATAGCTACAGTGTAACATTACACATTTCTTCAACTCTTGTTAAATCTACAAAGCAAGTTTGTTTTTCCTTTTTACTGAATGGATAAATTGCTTCTTTCTGTAAGATGTTTGTTTATCGTTCATTGGTTGTTACTTTTGAAAGGTGCTATGGAAACAAACATGTCAGTAAAGACAGTTGTCAAAATAGAGTGCATTTTAAATTGTGTAGAAATAGATACATTGAATACTGGACAATTATGCAAATTGAGAGTAATTAGTTTTTATTACTTTGAGCAAGGAGTATCACATTTCAAGATAAAAGAGGTCACTCCCTTTTTTTTAACTACTTAAAAAAAATATTACTACTTTTTAAAAAATACCGCTACAAAACTGAACCAAATAATATGAATTGCACAGACATGGAAACTGTTTCAGTTTGCAGGCATGGGAGATACATTGTTGAATGGGCAACAATCCATGCTTGTGTGGATGAAAATGAGTAAATTACTATGCACAAGACTCTGAGATTTGTAATTAAGCAATTTCCTTGATTTATAAGGTGTGTATCTAAGATGGAATGGAAATTGGCATGTCAGAGTTTAATGGGCAACTTTTCTTAATGGTACATAAAATAACAGTGTGTCTGAAAATTGATGGCATCTTAGATGGAGTGAAATAGGACTGTGTAGAAATTTCAGCACATTGATTAATGTTTAACACCAAAATGAATATTCACAGCATTTCTAGATCCTTCCATCTAAATCAGAATTCTTTATTCAGAAGATTCCGGTAACGATCCCTCCCTCCCCCCATGTAAAACAAATGGAGAATCAGTGTTGAAATATAAGAAACATTTTGGAAAAATGTTTAGAAGGAAACTGCTTGTTGACATTTTATGGAGAGCAGATGGTGTGGTTAGTGTGTTTGAGGTAAAGTTAATCGGACAGTATAACCAGGCAGGTGTATGAATATGGGGGGGAGGTTGTTGTTTGTTTCCTTCTGGAAATTCCTAGGTCCACTTATAAATGAAAGTTTTCTCAGATGGGACATCCCTCATGTGAATTTCAACAATTCATAGTTGTTATTGTTTTAATAAGAAATACATTTGAAAATATATTTACTACGTGTTAAGTGGAGTTTATATGGGAAGCTACATGGTATCTCTTAGCCAGGAAGCCTGAGTAAGGACTTTTCAGCTGAGCTGAGTGAGGGTCTCATAGGAAACTGAGCCACATGAAGACTGTACATTCTTCAGGTGGACTTCGGCTTTTCTTAAAGTACGGTCCCCAAACATTAGCACATCCTAGATCTAGTTAGAAACACAGACTCTGGGGCCCATCCCAGATGCACTGATGAACCAGAATCTTCATTTTACCAAGATCCTCCTCCAGGTGATGCATGGGGATGTCTGGGAAGCACTGGACCATATCACTGGCTCTCAAACTTGACTGTAATAGGGATTGCTGTTGTTCCCAGTGTCTGGTTCAGTACATCTGGGCTGGGGCCTGAGAATTTGCATTTTCAACAGGTTCTCAGGTGATGCTGATGCTACTGGTCCAGGGACCAGCCTTTGAGAACCATTAGACTAAAACATCCTTTCCTTTGCACCTTCCTGTTCTCTTTTCTAATTCCTCTTCCAAGTGGCTTTTAAATAGATTATCGTAGTCGTATGCTTTAGCTTTGTTGAAGAAAAAACTACATTGTCTTTTTAGTTTTTTGTGATGTCCACACTAAAATTGCTTGCCAGTATATCTAATCTCAGAGAAAAATTCTCTTTTTAATGCTTGTTAGATTTTGACTCTGATTTATGGGTAGTTCTCTTTCTTTTCCCTCTATGAGTTACACTTTTAACACTAAAATTTTTTTTTGTATAAGTGTTCCTATGATTCAAAAATTAAAACAGCATGTTTTGGGGACTGTGTCTTGACCTCACTTGTCACCTTTCCCAACGGAAAACCCCTGTGTTTCTTACAGTTGTCTGTCGTTCCTTCATGTAGATGGTAGCGAATACCATCTACTGTGTGTTTACCCTCTTTTTTATATAAAATGTAGTGTACGATTCTTCTTGCTTCTTTCAGTTAATATACTGTAATCTTTCCACATTAGTGTATAGAAAACAAATTTTTAACAGCTTCAGAATATTCCGTTTTATTAGTTTGTCACACGAGCCCCCATAGATGCATATTTGAGTTTTTTTCCTAGTCTCTTATGGCCACAACCTGGTGTGAGTAACTTTGCACACACATTTCACGTATGTGAGGTGCCTGAGTAGGATATTTCCAAAATGCAGTTATAATTTGGATGAATGCTGCCCGCCTTCAGGGTTGTACCATTTTGAACACTCACGAATAACACGTTAGAGCAGCGGTCCCCAACCTTTTTGGCACCAGGGACCGGTGCTCCTATGAGCATCTAATGCCTCATGGACTGAGGCAGAGCTGAGGCGGTGATGCTAGTGCTGGAGAGTGGCTGCAAATACAGATGAAGCTTCGCTGGCCCACTGGCCCGCTCACCTCCTGCTGTGCGGCCCGGTTCCAGACAGGCCAGAACCTACAGGTCTGAGGCCCCGGGGTTGGGGACCCCTGCAGTACAGTACCTGTTTTTCCACAGTGTCTTCAAGACACTGTGTTACCAACCTTTGGATCTGCAGGAGTCTGGCAGATAAAAAATGATACCAGTATAGTTTTAATGTGCATTACTTTGATTATGAATGGGGCTGTTTCTCTTTCTATGAACTATCTGTTCCTGCCCTTTGCACATTTTTCTTTTGGATTGCTTTTTTCTAATTGGTTTCTAGGAATTTGTAAATTAGAGAGGTTAGCCCTTGGTAATGGGAGTTGCAGTTTCCTGGTCATTTTTCTTTTTTCTTTTTTCTTTTTTTTTTTTACTTTCATGTATTCTGGTATCGAGCACGCTTACAAGTTTTATCTTTAAATTTTAGGTAGTTAATCTTATGGTGTCTGGATATGGAGTCACAGAAAGGCCTCCAAGATTTTGGAATTTGTCCATGTTTTCTTTTAGTACGTACATAGTTTCATTTTTACAGTTAAGTCCTTAATCCATTTAGAATTTATTCTGGTGTTTCGGGGTGACGTACAGATTCAGCTCTGTCTTTTTCCATGGTGCTGCCAGTTCTCTTTACCTATTTAGAACGCGCACACTTTGTTTTATTCTGAGCTTCCCCACATATCTGGGCTCTGCTCTGTTCTGTTAGTGTTCCTGTTCACACACCGGTACGCATTATTGGTTTTAAAAACGTTTTAATATCTTGTAAAACTAGTTTTTCCTGTAGCCTTTTATTTTCCTGGCAGTTTTTACTTGTTTATTTTTCCATGTGAACTTCATTTTGTCTGGTTCCAGAAAAAAAAAAAAACTTGTAAAAAACTGAGATCATGTTAAATTTATAGGGAGCATTGACATCTTTCTGGTGTTGAATTCCCCGATCCAAGAACATTGCATATGTTTTCATTTGTTTGATTTTTACTCTGGAACCCTTCTGAAACATTTAAAAGGTTTTCCCATACAGGTTTTGCCCTTTCTTGTTAAATATGATCTTTTCTGTTGTCTTTTTTCTATGCAGTTTCAACTATATGTGTGAAAGCTGTTTATTTCTGTATAAGTGCAGAAATTGACACACCCTGATGTTAGTAGTAGTTTTTAACAGACTAAATTCTGTATAATCCCATGAACATTTTTGCCTAAAAGAAGGAAAAACTTGGGAGTCAAACTTGCAGTTTAATTCTGTCTGCATTTATTCGCTCTGTGGACATCACAGGGTCTAGTTGACGCCTCTGAGCCTCAGTTTCTTCGTCTGTAAAAGGACCAATTCTGTCTTTGTTGGAACACTGGGAGAACTTAGACAAACCCGGGAAACGCATCACTGATGCCGCCTCCACCAGCACCAGTGCCAGCGTGGGTTGGGGCTGCTGTTCTTTCTCGATCCTTTTCCTGCTTTGACCCCTCTTACCTTTAAACGGGAAACAAATCATGAAGGAAAACAAAAGATATTAAACTGAAATTAAAACAAATAAAAGATTAAAATGGAGGTGGTAGAGTTGGAGCAGGGCGATCAATGTGCAGGAAGACACACTGGCCACCGATTGCCGCCCCTTCCGCCCTCTGGCCTTGCTTGCTGCCCTCTGGGACCCCCTGGGACTCCCTGGGGCCCCCTGGGACCCTCTGGGACCCCCTGGGACCCTCTGGGACCGCCCTGACTGCAGGCCTCCTTAGCATTCCCAAAGGCGGCGTGTGGCCCACCACTCCATCCCTTCTACCCAGAAGGTTCTGCCGCCCGGTTCTACCAGTTCAGGTGCACACTGCCCCACACCCCGTAAAAAACAGTCTGTCCCCTCGGGGAGCTCGTCTGCCCGGTAGCGTGGCCCTTGGCAGACTGGAAAATGAGAGGCGCTGTCCGACCTGTCCACCAGGGAATGCCTAGCCAAATCCCTGGCAGTGAACGGACTCCCGGATTCGCTAAATGAATGAATAATACGTGACTTTGATTTTTTTTTTTGCCTTATATATTAACATGTCTGGATAACTTGTTTTATCTCTCCCAATACACTGTAAGCCCCTTGAAGACAAGCGTTATACCATTTCTGAATGATTATAATAATAGTGGTCTAAGTGGTAAGAGATAAACAGATTCGTTATATAAAAACAGTAAAAGCAATGATTAACATTTATTGAACATGTATCATGTTGCAGGAACTGTTACAGAGTCCCCATGCGGATTATATAATCCTCAGCAATCCTGAGTTGCGTGTTGCTGTTATGCACATGGGGAAACCGAGGCACATGGAGGTTTGGGGGCGTGCTCCTCATCACACGAGCTAGGACGGGGCAGGGCTGGGATTCGCAGGCGGTGTTCTGCGTCTAGCAGCCTGGTTCTTCCCCTGCTTCGAGTGCTGTCAGCCTGTTCTGGGGCTGCAGTCATTTACAAAGGCCCTTGAGTGATTTAGGAAAAGCTATTTCACTACACTTGCAACTGTCACTTTCCATCCCAACCATCCCATTTTCGTAACTTCTGTTTTGTTCTTTCCGACCACCTTGGACTTCATGTTCTCCAGGAGGCTTTGTCTGACCACCCTGCTTGGCGTGTAGTAGGTGTTTAATAAAAAGTAATTTTTACTTTTTTTTTTTCTACTCCAGGTTCACAGTAAAGGTGCTAAGAAAGAACATGTAAGAACAGGAAAATAATTAAATATTCGACTGAGGTAAGTTTTTTTTTATTTAACTTTTTTAAAAAGCAACTCGTACTTTAAAATTCCCCTCCACAGCCTGCTTTCTTAAGAAGTAAGGGGGAGATTGTTTTAGGAGTGTTTCATTTCATAGAACCCGATGTTTTAAGGTGGATGCCAGGAACGTGGGCTGTTTGCATAAGGTCATTTTAAGTTCCCGTTGTCACTGTTTCAGAGCACGGTACTGGGAAGGAGATGTAGCAGGCAGAAAACCGTGAGCCGTGTAGTTGTTGTAGATACACTTAGGACGTTCATTGAAACTTTGTTTTTTTAAATAGGGAGTGGAAGGGATTTGAAGCCACTTTGGTGAGCTAGCCACACTTCTTATTCTTAAATGAAAACGTGTTGTATTTTCTTATAATGAGAAAACTTCCATCAATATAAAATAACATAATGACAAGTGAACACCCAGCTCCTGCCACCCAAAGATGACTGCCATTAATATTTTGATAAACATATTTTTGAAATTTATGGCTATAGAAGTATTGCTATATAAATCTTTAAATAAATTGGTTTACACTATATGTGGCGGTCTTTTTTTTGACTACAACAAGATGTTTGGTACATCTTTATAGGTGATTGTAGAAGACAGACATAATCGTATGTGATTATTTTACTGGCTGCGTAATATGCCATTGTTTAGGGGCACCATACTTTAATCACTCTTTTGACAACAAAAATTGAGATCGTGTTTAGCAGATAACAGATAACTGTGTGTTAATCAACCAAACCCTGTACTTAACATCTTTGTATACTTATCTACTGAGCCGTGTAACCACTCGGTCAAAGATTACACTCATTTTAAATGTCAATACATATAGCTAAATGGCCCTCTGTAACACTACCAGTTTATCACTGCCCACCCTGCCACCCCATCTCCATCCCTGGCAGAGACCTATTTTCCATACCTCTTCCCACACTGTTTTTAATCTTTGCCATCAAATAGGAGAAAAAATGGTATCTTTGAGATAGCAAGATTTTTTTATTGGAATAAACCTTTTATATTTTCAAAGATGCCTTTCATTTGATATTCTTACATGAAGAATTTCCTTATTAAGAACATATCTGTGATTCTCATGTGTAAGTGAGACAGTCTCTTGGACTTTAAAAGTGATGAAACTGTTAAAATATGTGGAGTTCTTTGTTTTTACCTCTCACTCTGAATCATTATGAATATTTTTAAATTATTGACAATTAGTTGTGTTGGATAGTGAAAGTTTTTCTATACAGAACAACACCTGTTTTTTGTTCATTTATAGTGGAGCTTAAAGAAGCTTTAAAAATTTTAACTACTTAACATCTTTCAAACATAGATACCAATTGCAGAATAGCATACAGAATATGATTTCACAAACTTGGGCATATTATTGAGCTGCATGAATTATGTGAATGTGGGTTCTCGTGTCAACCTATGAAATAGGTGGTGTCTTCTGACCAAAAGATTTTGCCAGTTTCTGATATAAATGTAAACTCTAATTTTATGTGGGTTTTAGGTTAGATTTTGATCAGATAAGGGTTGCTTAAGAAAGTTTTCAGATAAAGCACATCAACTTTGTCATTGACCTACTGTTTGTTCTCTGACTTAATAAAAAGCCAATGATCTTTATCCTAGATTTAAAATGCACACTCTCCATAAGGTAGATTGCCTTTCCAGAAGGTGCTTTTCACCCCCAAGTTAGTATTGCTAAGGCTGACGAGGTGTCCTCTGCTCACCAGCTTACATCCGGCAGCTGCTGTGGTACCCAGTGCATCCACGGCAGACACCAGCTCATTTCTGAAGGAAAAAGTGATCGGTGTACGTTGTTATTTTTAAGTTAGAATTAAGATGTAAGTGAAAGTACCTTAAATTTTAATTAAGAAACTTAATTTCTTGGAGAGGAAAACTAGCACCTTTGATTTTTAAACCCACCTGAAGGTAGACATATGTCACTGTAGTGACACCTGCTACTGTAACATTTTGTGATGTTTCGTTTGGACTCTATCTTATTTCTTTCCAGAATCACAAACACTACCATGTTTAAATCTGCTTTTTTGTTTTTTGTGGTTGCTATTAAAGGCAAAGTAGTATCTAAACTAGGCAAAAACATTTTAATAAGATGCTAGATCTTATTAAAGATTCCGAATTATTTTTCATATCGAAGACAAGGTTAAAGTGAATGCCCCAAAATATTTGTTTAGTTATAAAGGAGAGAAATTGAGTTGTATTTTAATTGTGTGGTTGAGAAATAGGTAGAGAAACAGATTGCCAGCCATTGAGAAGAACGTATAAATCTTTGTCCCATATCCTTCCTGTTAAGCTTTCTGACTCCTACACCCGTATTTCACAGCCAAAGTAAACAGGGAGATGGAAAAACTATCTAATAGGCTTAAGCAATGTTGTAGACTCTTTTGTTTCATACGTTTTGTTTCTACTGGAATATGGGATTCTAAAGAATGCATGAACTAGTTTTAACTAGTATTTCAGCAGCAGTTTTTTGGATGTCAAATAATTTAAATTGATTAAATAATCCCCTAACAATTTTTATTCGTACTTTAATTTGCTTAACAATCCCTTCCTTAATAAATAGTCTTAAGTTAAATCTAGGCAGACTCGAAAGTGGATCTTCATTAGTTGGGTCTAAATTAATGAGATTTCCTAGACTTTTTTAACTCTGATATCTTATTGTGGCTAATGGTATAATCTTACGTTTGTTTTCTGAAATAACCAGTTATGGGTTCTTGGAATTTTTTTTTCTATGGCAGTGTGGGAATTTCATTTCACTGATGAGTTAATGTCTTTAAACCTTGCTTTAAAACCCAAATTCTAAAAATACTCCTAAAGAAAGTGAGGATTACTAGTAGTAAACTGAAATCTCAAATAAAATTAAGACTTTATCATTTATTCCTTCTCTTAGCTGCATTTGTAAAAATGTTTTATACTGTATTAAAGCAGATTTTAAGACATTGTTATGTATTTAATGGGTTGGATTTCATGCATTTGTAATAGTTTCTTCCTATTTTAGGCATAAAGCTTAAAGTTTAGACTGGCAGTGTAAGTGGTTATTTGATTGGAAAGTTGGAAAGAGTTGTTTTGTCTTCATATACAGAATTTGTGGTGGCAGAATATTCCGATGAAACTCTGACCAGGGTGAGAGTATGGGACTGCAGCAGGAGGGGGAAGGTGTTTTAAGTGTTTGTATGCTACATCCCCAGCAAAGCCAGCACTCGGGGCCTGCTTCTTCGTGTCTGTAACTGGGTTGGTCTCTCACGGAGGTCTCACTGACTCAGTCTGAAGGCCAGAGCTTTGGAAAAAGCCATGGAGAACAGTAGCTTTGGGCCACAAGTTCCATAAGGAGTGCAGGGCTTAGTGACATACCCTGGGGACACCCCCAGCCTCCGTATCCCCCCTGAGGAGTTTTCTTCCTTGCTGACCCTGGAAGCTGTACCTAGTGTTGTGTGCGGCACGAGAGCAGGGTGTCTGGAGCTGGGCAGTCTCGATGCTCCCTTTAAATAGATTTCCAACATGGGGGTGTGGCCGAATCCCATCATTTCCTCGGGTCGTAGTGTTGTAATGACAAATCTGAGAATCGCACACAAGTTTTTCCTTCATTCCCGTTTGCGCAGAGAGGACACCTAGTTCATGGTGAGCGTTCTGTTTGTATATGTTCAACCCAGTAAATTTTGTTTTAACTAGATTTCAGCGTATCCTAACGTAACAAAGTTTTTCAGTCTGAGTGTTCTAGCAGCCGTCACTCAAATTCTAATTGCTGTCAGTGGGAAAGGATACCCTCCTACACCTTCTCTGGAGTGCTTAGAACCATCTCACTTCCTTTTTCTTTTACCCTAAGAAATGATTACTGACACTTGAGCATTATAATCAGATGGCATCAATCTTTATGGAAAGGTTACCAATGATTGCACTGAAAAATATGCATTTTCTGCAATAGTGTTTCTCTTGGTGTGTGTCTCAGTTCAGTGCTTTTGACTACCCGTTAGGTGAATGAATGCTTTGTGTCCTGCCTGGATTTAATACATTTAAAACAGACTTTGGTGATGGCTTTCTTGCCTTCAGTTCTGTGAGAAGGGGGATAATTTATTGAATGTGAAATCTTCATGGGATCTTTCCGTTGCTTAGACGTCCTTGGGGCAGAAGCAGCGTGGCTGATGTCAGTTGCTTGCGTGATGCCGTGAGCTCTAAAGTGAACGTGTGCTTTGAAGAATTGACAGCAGGGAGGGTTTTACGGTGAGAGGTACTTGCCGGGCCTTGGCTCCACCCTTTGCGTTGTTCCCTTGTTCCATTCTCGCAGCTCTGAGAGGATGGATAGGATCACCCCAGTTTTAAGAATAGAAGGCCTCAGTTACGAAATTTGTCCTTGGGCATGTAGCTTAAGTATGTTTAAAAAAAAAAAAATGACTTGAATCCAGGTCTCTCTGGCTGCAGAGCCCGCGCTCTCTCTGTAAGTACATTGACCGAAAGGGATCTCGTGGTGGTTAGGACGTTTCCAGTCTTGTAGATAATTGACATGTTGGACAGAGTGAAGATAAGGCGACTTTGTCACCACCATCCCCATCGTTCTTACCATCCCCTTTATTTCTGATGTTCTCGACTACCACCGATGACATTTTGGAGCCTGCCAGGGTGTCTGGCTCACTGTGTTCAATACAGCACAGGCTTGTTTGATTTCGGAGTGCTCGGAGATGAAAGGTTCGTGACGGCCGAGTACAGACAGACCTTCCGTGGGATGTCAATTTTGTTTTAGGAGAGAATGCTGTTTTTCCTTGCTCTGTGCTAATAAAGCAGCTGGCACATTTTCTCATGAGTTAAAAAGGATTTTGACTTGTTTAAATCTGTGTAATCAAAGGGAAATGAGCAGTTCTGATAAACATTTTTCTTTGTGCAGTCTTTGGTTAATTCCATTTCATACCTGCCAGGGAATTGCAAATTGTGTGCTCTTTTGTTCTTTTTTTTTTTTTTTTTTTTTTACTTTGGATTTCATTTTATGATTGGTCTCTGTAGGGATTTAGTAGTTGGAAAATAAATTTTTAAAATTATTTTCTCATTTGAATAGATCGTATGTTTTTTACGACAGGTCACCCTATCACAGGTAGAGTGATTCAGCCAGGCCCCTGCACAGAGGTGTCGCTATATGATTATGTTCATTTTTTAAATAATGGCTTTTTTGCGATATAATTCCTATACCATAAAGTTCACCCATTTAAAAAATACAGTTCAGTGGATTTTAGTGTATTTACAGAATTGTGTACTGATCCCCCACGATATAATTCCAGAACACTTTCATCACCCCAAAAAGAAACGCCATACCCATCCGCTCTCCTCTCTTTCTAGCCCCTGGCAGCCACCTTCTGTGTCTATGGGTTTGCCTATTCTGGACATCTCATATAAAATGAAGTCACACATATATGGCCTTTTGTGTCTGGCTTCTTCCCTTAGCGTGTTTTTGAGGTTCGTCTCTGTTGTAGCATGTATCAGAATGTCATTGCTTTTTATTGCCGAATCATATTCTGTTGCATGGATAAGCCACATTTGTTCATTCATCCATTGATAGACATTTGGGGGGTTTCCACATCTTGGCTCTTATGGATATTGCTGCCGTGAACATGCATGTGCAAGTTTTTAGAAGGACATAACGCTTTCATTTCTCTTGGATATGTACCTAATCATAGAATTGCTGGGGCTTATGATAACTCTGTTTAACTTTTTGAAAAACTGCCATCCTGTTTTCTAAAGAGGCTGCATCATGTTTCATTACCATCAGCAATGCTAGAGGATTCCCATTTCTTCACATCCTTGCCAACACTTTTCCATTTTTTTGTTGTTTGTGTTATGGTAGCCGTCCCAGTGGGCGTGAAGTGGTATCTCACTGTAGTTTTGATCAATGATATTGAACATCTTTTCATGTGCTTATTGGCCACATGTGTACGTTTTTTAGAGAAATACCTATTCAAATTATTTTCCCATTTTTAAAATTGGATTGTCCTTTTATTGTTGAGTTTAATAGTTCTTTATATCTTCTGGGTATTCTTAACAGATCCATGGGTATTCTTAACATATGGGTTGTCTTCACTTTCTTGATATTCTTTGAAGCAAAAAATAAAAAAAAGCTTTTAATTTTGATGAAGTCCAAATTATCTATTTTTCTTTGGTTGCATGTGTAGTTGTCTCTCTGTTTGAAATTTTCTGTAAGTTAAAAAATTATACGTTATTTCTAGACATTACCCATTTAAAAAAATAGATGCAAAATTAAACGGTCACCTAGTTAACTATATGATAGACTAGAGATATTACACACCTTTGTTGTTTTCGAATATTCTTATCTAATTCAGTGTGAGAAAACCAAGTTTCCTAATCTAACACCCAGTGTGTGTGTGTGTTTTTTTTTATTAGAAACATGTATTTCCAGTGTTCCACCTCGCTCAGAGTGCAGATGTCATTCTGTGAACATTAACACGTGTCTCGTGTACCGAGCACGTGACTGGGCTCGGGGATCCGGGGGCGAATGGACGTGGCCCTGCACTCAGGGAACAAGAGCTCGCATGCCATGCTGGAGGCGTGCAGAGAGGACAGTGCAGGGTCACAGAAGGGCGAGGATGCCTCCCTAAGAGGAGGAGCCCCTTGTGCTCAGCCCACGAAGATGGACAGGCGGTCAGAACTTCTGTTAGGATCTGCGTTTCTCTCTTCTGCTTACTTGCCCTGGCACAGGTGTCTTGCGGCAGCCATATTTGGGATTGTTGTTGTGATAAACATAGACGTAGAGGTGCTGACTTCGATGCCTAGAAGCAAGCCTAAAGAAAAACCACTGTGATTTCTTTCGCTTTTCAAAGTTTTCAGAAAGGAAAATGTTCTGCTTACCATTTAGTTCAGCATATGATGTGTGTGTGTGTGTGTGTGTGTGTGTGTGTGAGAGAGAGAGAGAGAGAGAGAGAGAGTGTGTGTGTGTGTGTGTGTGTGTGTGTGAGAGAGAGAGAGAGAGAGAGAGAGAGTGTGTGTGTGTGTGTGTGTGTGTGTGTGTGTGTGTGTATTAGTTTCTAAGTCGAAGAAACCCAACTAGTTTCATACAGTCAGAGCATAAGATGTGAGGCAGGGAGTAACAGTTGTTTGGCCGGAGAGGAAGATCAATTCTTTTATAGAGTTGGGTGTGTCCTGTGGAGGAATTTAGATTTTGTCCAGATTGATGGGGAGCAGTTGATGAGTCCAGTGGAGGGAGAGTGTGACGTGGTCACTCTGGCTACTGAGTTGTGGATGCTGGATGCTGGGTGCTGGGTGCCGGGTGCCGGGTGCCGGGGGAGGACTGGAGGCGAGAGCTCTCGCACTGGTCCAGGTGAGAGCTGGCGGGTACCGGAGTAGGGCACTGGTGGCTGAGCTGGAGGAGGCACAGGCTGGAACCGTTGAGGAGCTCTTCGTCAGGAATCCTGGTCACAGGTGATGAAGCCCTGCTCAGACTGTCACGTTAAAAAGGGACTGATTGGAAGGTTCCTGGAGAACACCATAAATGGAATGAACTGCCGCAGAAACAGGGACAGCCTCCATGGCCTGGGGGATTAGAAGTGGCACTTGTTATCACAGGGACTCTTTCCCCATCTCTGCTCCTCTGGGCTTCTCCACAGGACAGTGGCCCTCTTCACAGCCTTCACCAGGGAGGAAGAAAGAGCTGCTTCCTCCCTGCAGTAGTATTCTAGATCCCAGGGGCTCTCTTGGTTTTGGTTCTGTGCGTTCACTGGACCCTGGTGTTATTGTGGGAGCTCTCGACCACCATCACAGTGGGAGTCCCCAAAGGAAGTGGGGGAAAAGACTGTTCTGGGCGGAGCCAAACCCTTCCGTCAACTCCGGGAATGTAGACCTAAGCCACAGATTGAGACGATGAGAGGAGAAAGGGAGGGTCAGGAACGCCTCCCAAGTCTGTGGCCTTGGTAGCCCATAGTGGCTTCCGGGGGCAAGCACGTCGGCGTGCAGTGAGTTCAACTGTAGACCAGCTTAGACTGGGCATTGGACCAGCCACAGTGTGTATGTTATATATTTTTATGGTTTTTTATTTTATTGCTTTGGCTTCTCTTACCATCAGAAACCCCATGAGGACAGGGCCTCTCTACTCTCTTGGCTATGAGTCTCCAGAGTCTGACATATTGTTCTTAGCACAATAGGTAGTGAGCAAATATCTGTGTGGATGAATGAATTCAGGTGAACATGTCCAGCAGACAGCTGAAGGGACAGTTTGGCTCTCAGAGGAGGACAGGAGATAAAGATTTGGGACTTGTCAGTGTTGGGCTGTGTGGTAGGCAGGACTTGAGAGTCATCCGTATTGGTGAAGGGACAGAACGTTCAGGTGCGTGTAGACCTGTGATTTTCATGTCTGGGTAATGAAATTGTGGTTTTTTCCTTCTTCGCCCTGCCTCATATTTAATGCCAGTAGTTATCTAACAGTCCTGCCAATTATTATTTTTTAATTTTATGACAGATTAAAATTAAATTTGTAATAGATGAGGAAATAAAGGTGATAAAGACAGAAAGATTCTATTTCCTTTTAAGAATAACTAACTCATACAATGAAACCTTGGATATGATTTCAGATCACTCCTGTGAACTCTAACAAAAGATGTTTCTAAAACACTTGGAACAATACAGATTGTACTAAGAAAATGTGCTTTCATCAACTCTGGAGATACAAAGCAAGGAACTTAATAAATCACGTCCTATTTGTGAATGGAAAGGACTGGAAGTTCACCTTAAAAGTAGGAATCCAGTTCATGTCAAGATGTAAATTTTGTATTCTGAATAGCAGATGTAATCTTAGTTTCATCTTCTATAGAAAATAAAATGAATTGCAGATTTCAGGTCTTGGCATCTTGAAATCTGAATCCTGATTCTAATCTCTTAATAACTATGGGAACAGTAGACTCGAAATGGAATTGACTTTGGTTTTTTACTCTTTAATTTTGAGGCGAGTGTGCTTCTAACTGTGTTTTCCCTCTGTAGTCAGGAAAACCAAACCACTGGTAGTTTGGATATGCCATGATATTTATTATTTAAATATTAGGAAAACATAGTTATGTTTATATAAAGTAGTAATACTAAGTTCACACTTGGGAGAGGTGGGTTTTTTCTTTTCATTTTAAGGCATAAATACAATTTTACTTTCGTAGGCTGAATACTTCTATCCGACCACCCTGCGATATGACAAGATACAGTAAATTACATATATTTTTAGTGTCTTTATTTATTGCTCAAATCCTCCCTATTCCCCGCACCCCAGCAGTAGAGATGTGAACCATTTTTTAAAAATTTAATTTATTTACTTTTTCTCCAGAGAACTTCCACTAAATTTGCCTGACTCTGAATGCAGCCAAGTGTCTTTTATCAAGTTGTAATTTAATAGAGCATTTCTAAGAACCAAATTTAGTAGATGACAGCATCTCAGCTTTTGAAATTACTATAAGATATATGCGTATATACGTGAATAGATGTAAATATAGTTCACATCTAATCCAGGTATTTTTTTGTGTGTGTATAAATTAACACTTGTTCTTTCAGATAGAGTTTCAGCAGATATCTAACAGACTAAGACTATATAATTTGAATTTTACCAAAGCTGCTCAAAAACTGGGAAAGAGAATACATTTGGATTTTAAGGATAACGAGATCAAAATCCTAGGTTTGATTGTTGCATAGATTAGTTAAGTACATGATTAAGTGGAGAATCTTGGTGCTGAGACCCCACTCCTCTGCAGATTGTATCTGTTTTGAAATCAGAATTGAAATTAAAGAACGCTGATTTCTGGAGGCACCCCTAATCAGCTCCTGGAAAAAAATAGCTAAAATGCATCTCATATAGTGTAGATTATTCTGAAGTGATTTATTCGTAAGAGGCGGTTTCATTCTTTACTAATTCTTCAACGTAGCATCATTCAAAATAGGAAAGGTCACAGCCTAGATGTTAGGGAGAGTGGTTAACACGTGGCTCTGAAGAAAGAGCCCTGACCCCTTCCGTGCTTGGTCTTGGGGCGTGTCGGTGTCACTCCGCTGTCACACGGCTTCAAACGACAAGATCACTTTCCCACACGCAGTTCCCAGTTTTTCTGCTCATTTAATCTTTGGATTTTTCTATGACCGATAAATATAATTCAAAACAGAGCCTTAAATAATAGGGGAGGGCAATCCCAACATTTTATCTCTACCTAGATTTAGTCTAATTAAGAAGAATTTGAGATGTAGAAAGTATAAGACAGTTGAAATGCACTTCTGTTTAAGTGTGTCTGGAATTTAGGTTAATGTGTTGACTAGCGGTTATGAAGAATTTGATAAGTGATTCTAAGTAATATATGTGTTTTGTATGTAATTAGGCACTCCTAGTGTGCTTTAACTGTAGTTTCTGTAGCTTCAGTAGCTGACAGATCTTGTGTATGCTCTCTCCTGAATAATCTTTAATAATCAAAGAGAATGCAGAAGCTAGTCAACCAGCTTTTGCTCCTAGGTTATTGGAGCCTGAATTTAAGCTTTAGACTACATCTCAAAGATAGCTAAAATAATGTACAGAAATTCTATAAGGGTGGGGTGTGGTTTGTAGACTTCTCTGATGAGAGTGATAGCCATGAGACTCCAGCATATTTTCAGAGGGTGATGGAAGGCTCTACTGGCACCGCATCGGGGCCCAGGGCATTATGGGAAACCACCATTCCATGCTGTCATTAATGAAATGGCAAACCTTGGGAGGAATGAAGAATAAATTACTTTTTTATGTAGCCGATTTGTTATAACTTTATGTTGATTACTTGCTTACATGATAAATACTGATAGAATTTTATAGCAGAATTGTTTTAAATATTTAACACCACTTTACATGTGGTCAGAAGTAATAATCACACCACTAGTTAGGTTACCCATAGCTCTAAAATATGTCTTGTCTTCCTATGAAAGAGACCTCACGTGCTTTTGCGAGAGTGTCACAGGATACCTGAAGCCACAGCCCGGAAGGTGATTGCTGTATACACCTAGACCTGTCACAACTGCCACAGTGTTGTTTCTCTTCCGCATTGAGACACAAAGTGAATTAGAGACTAACCTCTCAGAGATTAAACAAGGGCTCATGGTAGATGTGTCCACATTCACAGGCGAGTGTGGCCCCCTTGGGGCCTGCCATGGGAGGCTCACTACCCTCTGTGTCATGAGTACTGTGGCCTCAGGCAAGTTCTCAAGGTCATTCACACCAGTGGAAGTGTTGCATATCAGGTATCTAGTACAGTGCTCCGCACGTCATAAGTCGCCAGTGGATGTTAGGTGACAGAACAGGATTGTCCTCCGAAAGGGAATGTGACAGTAGGGCAATAATCACCTTGGCGGTGTCATGAAGAAACTCAGATTTGGTTCCCAGATTGAGTGGAACTCAAACTGCAGCAGGTGTCATTTCATCGTTTTCATTAAAGTAAACATTGGAGGTGAGATGGGAGAGTTCCATGATGGGAATTTGATGCGCACTATCAGCTTTCTGGATATTTTTCTTACCATTTAACCTAAAACAGAACCATTTTCATTTTTCTAAACCTGGAAAAACTACACGGTAAAATGACTGAGTTCCGTGGTTTGGTTTTTCGTCTTTTGTGCTAATGGCTACCGCGTCTCTGGAAAGGAGAACGTTCACAGGCTGTGCTCGTCTGGAATGCCGAGTTCCCGACTGCTTGGAAGATGAGCGGTGCTTTATGGCGTGGATAGGAATTGGACATGATGTGCTTAGAACACGTGACAGGGACTCGTTATGTCAGGCAAACTTCATTAAAAGCTTATTGCTTCATAAAATTGTTCCTTCGAGGACCCAACATATGACAGTTTGGAGGCAATCTGAAAGTTTTACAAAAGAAATAGAATTTCTAAGGGACACTGAAGCACAATGTCATCAACAGGTATTTCTGTAAGGGATAGTTATTGATTTTATGTCAGTTGCGTGAGCTGTGGATTCTGTTACAGAAAAAGCCTAAACGAGAAGTGCCACTGCAGGGGGAAAAAGATGTATACCCTTGACGAGCTGTAAAATACACTGTGTCAGGAGATGTGGACCTGTTGAGCGGTGTTTGTGATGAGCGAGTGAGCTCCATCTTCTAGCTGGTGTCATTACCTCCCTTGGTCCAGTCAGCATAGAATTCTCTACAATCGACAGTAACGACAGTGCTGTCGCAGAGTGTCATCTCTGATATTAACTTTATTAAAATTAAAGTATACAGTACATTGATTAGACATTGCCACTGATATTTCAGGGATTTACTTAGAGCTTCCTAGTTGTTACTTTCTCTATATAACTCATTTTGGATCTGTCTACTTAAATTTTTAACATCTTTGTATATCCGTGCTGGAGGGACTTGGAGCTGAGATGCTCCACTCTTCGCTTGTGTATGGAGGTGTTTTTCTAAATATTTGTCCTGAATTCACTTAGGTTTCAATAGGTACCTTTGCTCTGGAATTCTAAGCTGTCAATGTATAATTCTGCAATTATCTTATCACTAGCATTTATTATTTTTACTTTCACTGTATTAGAATAGCCAGCTTATTTCCATGGTTAATCTTTAATCATGTTATTTAAATGCAGTGACTAAAGCCTTACAAATTATTTCCAGAGTAGATACGAAATGGCTTTGTAACTTGATACTGACCGTTCTTCGTGAAATCCAACACTCTCAACAATGCCGGAAAGAATACACGTGCAATAAATGTTTATTCGAATTAATGGATTGCTCTAGAGCAGCCTATGGTTATAATATCTTCAATATTAAGTGACCAAGCCTTCAGTTCTGGTAGTTTAGCTGAATATTCAGGCTTCATTTGAAGCCAGTAAACAGACCACTGTGCAATCCAGAGAGACCAGTTTTTTCACTTTTCCATCCAATAGTAATTGACGTTTACAGTTGTGTTTATATAGAGTAAAGGTCAAAGGAAAAGGTATTTGAGGCAGTTATAGCAATTGCTTTCTACCATAATTTTTAGTATGCTGATGCAAAGGGCAATTTAAAATGGATGTTATAAAATTTCAGCAGTTATTTTTTCCAGCTTTATTGAGACATAATTGGCACATAATAAGTGGCACGTGTTTCAAGTGTACAGTTTAATCAGTTCTGACACATGTATATACCCACAAAACTACCAGCACAGTAAGAATAAGGAAAATATTCATCGCCCCCCCAAAGTTTCTTTGCACCCCTTCGTAATCTACCCTTTTACGTGTCTGTCGCATCTGCAGGCAACCACTGATCTGCTTTTCTGTCGTCAGGTTAGGTGCTCGCTTCGGCAGCACTTACACTATCGTTAGATTAATTTGAATATTCTAGGGTTTTATATAAGTGGATTTGTATAGTATGTATATTGTTTGTGTTTGGCTTCTTTCACTCAGCATAAGTATTTTGAGATTCATCCATGTTATTGAGTGTAGTAATAGTTTATTTCTTTTTATTGCTGAGGAATATGGGTATTTCGTAATTTGTTTATCTATTCACTATTGATGGCCATTGGAGTGTTTTCAGTTTCTGGCTATTATAAATAAAACTGATCAGAACATTTATTTGTAAGTCATTGTATGGACATATGCTTTCTTTTCTCTTAGGCAGATACCTAGGAGTGGGATGGCTGGATCACATGGTAGGTGTACGTTTAACTTTTTAAAAACTGCCAGATTATTTTTAAGTTGTTGCATCTTTTCCCGTTCCCCAGCAGCAGTGTATGAGAGTTCCCGTCGCTGCACGTCTGCGTCAGCAGTCGGCATGGGCGGTCCTTTTATTTGTAGCTGTTCCCATAAGTGTGTAGTGGTGTCTCATTGTGCTGTTAATGTGCATTTTATTAAAGACTAATGTGTCGAACATATTTTCATGCACTTACTTGCCATTTCTCTGTGAAGTGTCAGGTTTTTTACCCTTTTATTTATTGGATTGTTTTCTTATTGAGTTTTTGGGAGTTCTTTATATATTCTGGATATAGAGTGCTTATCAGATATACTACCTGCAAATACTTTCTCCCAATCTGACTTGTCTTTTAATTCTCTTAATGGCGTCTTTTAAAAAGCTGAAGTTCTTAATTTTGATACAGTTCAGTTTATCAATTTCTTTTTTAATGAGTTATGCTTCTGGTATATTTAAGAAAGCTTTACCTAATCCTAAATCACAGAGATTATCTCCTGTGTTTTCTTTGTAGAATTTTTATGGTTTTAGTGTTACACTTAGGTTTATGATCTGTTTTGACTTACTTTTTGTGTGTAGTGCAAGATATGGATCAAAGATCGTATTTTTCGCATATAGTTTCTAGTTTTTCCAGCACCATTTGTTGAAGTGGCCGTTCTCTCCTCACTGAATTGCCTCTGCACCTTTGTTGAAAATCAGTTGTCCGTGTGCATGGGTCTATTTTGGACTGTGTTATGTCCCATTGATCTGTTAATTACGGTAGCTTTGTTAGGTCTTGAAATTTGGTAGCGTGAGTCCTCCAACTTTGTTCTTTTTTTTCTTCCAAAGTTGTTTTGGCTCTTCCAGGTTCTTTGACTATCCACGTGAAGTTTAGAATCCACTTATCAATTTTCACAAAACAGCCTGCTGGGATTTTATTTGGGATTATATTGAATCTGTATATCAATTTGGAGAGAATTGACTTTTTAACAATGTTGAATCTTCCAACCCATGAACATGCTATTTCTTCCTCTTTATGTCTTTAATTTCTTTCAGCAGTGTTTTACAGTACAGATTTTGAACATATTTTGTCAGATTTATCTCTGAATATTTCATATTTTTGGCATTCTACATGATATTTAAAAAATTTTTAATGTAAAATTATTACTAGTACAGAAATATAATTCAGTTTTGTATATAGATCTTATATCCTCAACTTTGCTAAACTCACTTATTAGTTCTAGTAACTTTTTTATAGAGTTCATTGGATTTTCTGCAAAAATAATTATGTGATTTTTGAATGAAGACAGTTTAGTTCTCTTTTTCTAATTTGGACGCCTGTTATTTCTTTTTCTGGCCTTACTGCCCTGACCAGAACCTCTACTACATGGCTAGAAGTGATGAGAGTGGACGTCCTTGTCCTGTTCCTCCTCTGAGAGGGGAATCAGTCTGTCACCTCTGTGTGAGGTTAACTGTAGGTGGCGTGGGGGAGGGTGATAAAGGGATTTATCAGATTGCGGAAATTCTATTCTTAGTTTGTTAAGAGTCGATCAGGAATGGATTTTGAATTTCGTTAGATTTTTTTTTTTTTTTGCATGTTTGGGGATGATCGTATGGTTTTTATTTATTAGTTTGTTAATGTGAAATTACACTGATTGTATTTTGAATGGGAAACCAGCTTTGCATTCCTGGGATGAACCCCACTCGGTCATGCGTGATGTATTATCCTTTTTATAGATTGTTGTATTTGATTTGCTATAATTTTGTTTAGGATTTTTTCCATCTGTGTTCATAAGGGGCATAACTGCCTTTTGTAATGTCTTTGTCTAGCTTTAGTATCAGGTGAATGCTGGCCTCATGGGATTATTTGGGAATTATTTCCTCTTGTTTAATTTTCTGAAAGAATCTGTGTAGCATTAGTTCTATTTTTTCCTTAAATGTTTGTTAGAATTCACCATCTGGATTTAGAGTTCTCTTTGAGGGAAGATTTAAGACTACAAATTCAATTTTAAAAATAGAGCTAGGGCTATTCAAGTTATCTATTACTTTTTGAGTGAGTTTCTATACTTTGCATCAAATAATTTGTCCATTTTATCTAAATTATTGAGTTTATTGCCATCAAGTTTTTCACAATAGTCTCTTACTATCTCCTCATATCTATAGAATCTATGATGGTATTATCTCTCAGTTCATACTTTGTGTCTTCTCTTTTTTTCCCTTGTTCAGTCCAGTTGAAGGTTTACCATGTCATTTACCTTCTCAAAAAAAAAAAAAAACCAGCTTGTGGTTTCCTTTATTTCTATTTCATTGATATTTCTGCTCTGATCTTCACTGTTTCTTCTCTTCTGCTTACTGTATTGTTTATAATTTTGATCATTTTTTCTTTTTATAAAAGTTTTTAATTTTAATCAAGATGGTTCTTTTAAGGTCTTGATTTAAACTGTTTCTTCCCCAAGACAGATGAGGATATTGGGGCTCAGAGAAGTTAAGAAGAACAGTTAAAATGCCCAGTCTTACAGTTTTCTCCACACAGTGTTATAACGCTGTGATAAAGGCAAGTAAGAGTGCAGGGGGAGTAAAGAGGGGCCTTAGCTTAAAGGAGGGGGAGAAGAGGCCCCTTTGGAGAAGCTAATCCCTGACCCAGGGATCTGATTTCGTTGAGTCTAGGATGAATCTATGAGACCAAATCCAAAGCACTGGTTCTTCTTATGCGCTGGCTGCAGATCTCCCTCTTGGTTGCTGTATTCTGAAAAACGAGTTCGAGTATTCCGAGAGTGATTCTGCATGCAGCTAATGGTCCCTTGGGTTTAATGGCCAAACCTGCTTTTTATTCCTACTAAGACTGTCTGCAGCGGTCATGGTAACTGTGGCTGTAACAGTAGTGGCAGGTGTTGGTGACAAGATTCTGTTGAATAGGAGGAAAATCTGGGGGTGGAACGTGGAAGGATGGTTGTGAAGGTTTACATCAGTATTTCACTGCAGACTCAATCTCACTCACTGTTCCTTGTTTAACATACCATATAGCTTTGTTTAAAAAGCATTTTTATCATTAAAAAGTTTTAATTCTATATTTTATAAGTGGAATGAAACCAGCATAATATAATATGTTCTTAGAGTCCATATTAGGAGGTTGAGTTCCTCTTCAATCTGAATCAAGTTACTGTGTTTAGGGATTTTGAAAATTCTTACCAGGGATGGGGGGAGGTAGATGAAGGAATCATTTAAATAATTTCTCCAATTAAAAAAATAAATTAAAAGTAAAAACAAATAAATAGGATAATTTATGTGAAAAAAAAATGTATACCAGCTCTTCAATGGGATGGACCAGTATGGCCAGTGGTCAGTTGTAGGGAAGAAACAAGAGGGAAAAATAAAGGAGTTATTTTCAAATGGCCATCGGGGCTAAGGGTTATGTGCATTATTTAGTTTCTTAATAACATAATACAAAGACAAAGTAAAACTAATCATTTTTAAAAAATTTTATGGCTGAAAGAGCAAGATATTCCTTTAACAATTTACTTCTCAAAATTATAAAATTTTCAACTCCTTGATTTTGAAGAGGAGAAAACAGCAGTGGGACTAAGCGGCTAGTTTGTGATGAGGCCGGGACCACGACACAGGTTCTTGAGTCAGGGAACCTGCATTCTGATCCTGCCGCCGTTATACTCCGTGTAACCGCGGGCTTAGCCTCACCTCTGCCGTCTGTGAAGTACAGATGATAATGGTACTTTTCTTCTGGTTGCGGTTTATATGAGAGAATGAGTGAGATGTTACTTAGTGAATAATACTATTATAGGGAGTCATTTTCCCCTCCTCAGGGACTCAACTAGTTAAGGATCATTTTATTCAAATAAGAAGCTACTTAATTTAGAGTTTTTGTTTCCTAAAGTGATTCCACCTGTCTACTTTTAGAATTACCAAAAAAAAGCTTTTTTTCTAATTAAACAAATGCCACTGAATTTCCATGCTTTACCATTGCTTTGAAACCTGTTAGCTCTGCACGTTTTTGTAAGTCTCAAACTTTATAACAATGTGTCCAGCAAACAGTATGTGCTTACACAAATGCTGCCTTCTCTCATCTCATAAATCTTAACGTTTATTTAACAGTCCCCCAGTGTAAAGTACTTTGGAACATGCATTTTCCTCTATCTGGGGGCTTCCTGTTGCTTTAGCTTCCTGGCTAAAGGAGGGTAGCGAGGTAGAGGATGTTGATGAAAAGTCTTGGAGAGGTCACTTGCCTATCAGCTCCCTCTGCTTGGATCGCCACCTCCCTTTCTCCCCACTTTCCAGTCCTTCCCCTGTTTTATTCTTTACGATTTAGCTCCATTGCATATTTTTTCTGGGACACCTTTGCTGGTCCTCTTGCCTGGCTGTGTTAATGTCCTTGTCCCCCACCTCAGTGCTCCCTTAACACTTTGCCCTGATCTAAGATTCTTCGCCACACCAGTGTTGTGATTGTTCCCTTGTCCTTCTTCCTAACAAACCTTGAAGTCAGGGAATTGATCTCCTCCATCACCCAGCAGAACTCATAAAGGTGCTCAGGGGAGCTGTGTTGTGTAGGAAGCCTCGAGTTTGGTGCCTTATGTTCAGAGAATGATAAGAATATACCATTTTCCTAACACTTTTGCATTAAGCACGCAGACCAATTGGCTGCAAATACTGTCTGCTTTTAATCCCTTCACAGAGCCAACCCAGCAGAGCTGCAGTAGGTTAGGTATCGAAGTGGAAATTATTAATAGGAAAGAATGGCAGTTTTAGAGAGGCAACTGGCCCTGCTTCCCTTCTCCGTACTGTAGAATCACAGTATGGAGAAGTAACGCTCTGCTGTATTTGATCAGGTGGATGCTGAACTTCCGTATGGCTGTCTGTCTGGCTTTTGAATGCTAAGGCATAGAAACCCTGATTTATTATTGGTTAATATTAGAAGAACAAAATGAAACTACGGGACATGACATTTGTATAAGCGTCCAATCTCCCTAGTTAATGGATGACAGTATCTTTTCTAAGGATGTTCTTGAACCAGAATGAATAAAAAGAACTTGTAGAAGACAATTACAAGAGAATGTTGACATTTCATTTAAAATGACATACTATACTCGTGGTGTCAGGCAAAATGTGCTTAGGTAAGAGGTCCTGAAACACCGTTTAGCCAGAAAGAGGGAACACTGAGTATTTATTCAGATAGGGAGGAACCTATAAAGGCCTACTGTGTTTGAATGTCTGGGTTGAACATATTCTCATTCTGTCTTTTTCACCATTCTTTAGGGTTTCTCATATTGTCTTTCCCACAGTCTCCTAACTTCTGAAACTCATGTTCTTCAGCTGCTGCTCAGAGCAGCGGAGACGCTGGTGAGTGAACAGGAGGCCTGAGGAGGGAAGCTTGTGAAGCGGGTTGGCGTCTGATGTTTTGTGCTCAGCAGGATAACATGGCGAAGTTGTCAGTCTCTTCATTTAGCGGAAGCATAGCTTTTAAGCACATCAGTAAGTCTCAGCATCATTTGAAGGGTTTATTATCTAAATTGTTGGGCCTTTAAACCAAACAGCATCCCATTTGTCATTAAAGGCCAGAAACAAACTATGGGAATTGTTCTGGTTAATATACGGTTACTTCCGGTAGTAAATCTTGAGGAAGACAGGTTTTTAAAATAAAAGAGTTGAGAGACTCAGTAAATTTCAGATGAGATCTTTTTGGGGGGATTTAATTAACTCAGGCACTTAGGCACCCAGTTTATTTTCACTGGGTGGCTTTCCCGGTTAGGATGGGTGATTGATCATCTATGTTTTGTTGGCTTCCCTGCTGAAGGAATTAATAAAGCTGAGCGTCGCCTCCCCTTGAGCTGAGCCGTATTTACATTTCTGCTTTGTTATCCTGCTAAGAACTTGGGGCTGTCTCGGTACCACCCCTGCTTTTTAATGGTGTGACAGTTAGAGGTGGTGGAAGTGGATGAAAGGGAGGAGAGCGTTTATTTATTTATTTTTAAAGATGTGAACAGATGCCCAGAAATTGAAATTTAATATCACGGAAATCAGGAAACTTTCAGAAAGCAGCTAATTAAGAATGAAAATGGAACCCAATTTTTCTTTTCTTTCATTTAAAATTACTGAGCCGGAAGAGGCCTTGAGAAGTTGTCTTGTAATATCCCCTTACCTGAGTTAGGTCAGGGAGGTCACTCCTGTAATTACTTTATTAAAGAATTGTCTGTGACATCTTTTACATAAAGTCAGTTGTCAGAAAAGAATGATGTTTACTTTAAAAATAAAATGTCACAATTTCTATATTTTGGTCTTTAAGAGTCTGAAATATAACTATGGCCTGATTAGATGTATTGTTCTCTTATAGACGTTTCAGATTTGTAAAATAATAAGATGCTGTCCTTTTATTAATGAAAATTATAGTCTAGTTATATTTGAAAAAATAAGTTTTGGGGTTTTTTGGTGTTTAAAGTTAAAGTATTCTTAAAGAGAAAGGAAGTTACAGAAAGCAAAATGCTGTCATTCAATCTTTTCATACTAAGAACAAAAGCAAATGATTGTGAAGTATTTCAGTGGGTTGAACCTTAAGTTAGAGCTTGCCTTTCCTGGTATTATAAGAAGCACTTTGTCTAGTTGCTATGGAAACAAATTTAAATTATTGAGTTGAAAGTTATGATGTAGATCTTGATGCAGATCAAGAAAGATAGATGTTGCAGACTAAGAATCTTAATGCTGTTCCTACAATTATTTCAAGAACAACCTTTGACCTTGCACTTGCTGTGTGGCAGGTACTGTGTCAGAGACCTGGGTACACAGATGAACTTACAATGTTCTCAACTCTTCAGAGCTCAGATTCTCATGGGGAGATAAATGACACAGACATGTGGAAGAGAGCGGGACCGTTGACAGACGTCGATGTGTGCAAGGCGCGGTGGGAATGTTGCAGAAGGGAGTTAGGGAGAGCTTGAGGTGACTTTCAGGATGTGTGGAGTTGCCTGATGGGGAGGTGGGGCGGAGATGATGTTCCTGTGAAGGAAACTCCGTGAGCAGGGGCTAAGAGGCGAAATTCTTTTAAATCACTACACATCTTCTTAGCCATATAGTTAGGAATTATATGGGGGATCTTAATTTTTTTAATTCATAAGTCTGTTGAATGTAGACTTGGAATCAGCCTGCCTGGTGCCCCACTGGATAGTATCACTGAGGTATTTAACCTCTCCAAACCTCACGAGGATTAAATGAGAGACTATCTGTGAAGGGTATAGGTCAAAGTTAGTAAAGTCTCAGTAAATGTGAGTTGCTTTTTAACAGCATCAGTATTACCATTGTTCGTTCTAGCTTTCTGGTAATTTTGAATGCTTTTGCAACAGTGAGGTTACTATCTAAAACATTTTCTGTGTTTGCTGGATTACAATCTTGTTTGTAGTGACCTCCATTGACTACCTTCTCTGTGGTCAGCATGGGGCTCGGACTCAGTGTGGAGAAGTAAGTACACATAGCTCCTATTCTTAGGCGGCTTCCAAAGTAGTTGAGAATGAAAATGGACAAATATAAAATAAAGTAAGTGTATGCTGACCTGTAGTCTATGGCTGTCTGTGATCAGCATATTAATTAAAGTGGTAGAGTGGCTTGTGTGGCTTAGTTACTGTACTTAAGGGGTCTAGACACGGGTTACCGGAGAACACAGGATAAAGATAGCAGTGAGGCAGAACTAAAGGAGCCCAAGGTTCAGAAGAAAATAATTAAACAGAATAACCTTCCTGTGTGGTGGACGTGCCCGGTGCACGAGGAAGGCAGGTGCCCTGCGGTGTGAGCCCAGGCTGCAGACGGGGGTCGCGCTCCCGGCCACATCCACGCGACTGGAGCGCCAGCGTTTCGCAGAGCCGCTAGGAAAGGTCAGCCACTTATCTGTCATTTTCCTTTTAGAATGAAGGGACTTATTATATCCTTTCCTGAGAGTGGTTTTTGATTCGGTATAAAGAGTGAACACTAGGCGTGGAGTAGGTGCTGGGCGCAGTTTGGAGGAGGTGCAGTGAACGTGCTAGAAGACAGACTTCGTTTTGCTCTCTCACAAAACTTTCAAAAACAAATACTGAATGACCGCCTCGCACCAGCTACTCTTCCAGAAACCAGGGGTGGACACGGAGATAGGAAGGTGCGCTCCTCCACCCCATGACCCTAGACTCCCGTGGGCAGGCGGAAAGGTAAAGAGAGACCAGTGTCGGGCACGGGGGTGGACGGGCACGGGGGTGGACGTCGCTGGAAAGGAGGGCCAGGAAGTTCAGGCGCAGCGTGGAGCAGGGCGCCCCGGGAGAAGGCACAGGGAAGGTGGCTGGGGACTCTGGAAGGCACGCTTGCCTTTGTCTTCTTTTTAAAATTATTTTATTTTATTTTTCAATTACAGTTGGCATACAATATTATATTAGTTTCAGGTGTACAACATAGTGATCAGACATTCATCTAACTTACAAAGTGCTCACCCCAGTAAGTCTAGGACCCATCTGACAGCACACATAGCTATTCCAGGATTATCGACGGTACGCCCCAGGCTGTCCCAGGCACCCCCGTGACTGTGTTCATATCTTGCAGGTTGCACATCGTAATCCCTTTCTCTTCTCCACCTCTCCCCCCTCCCCTCCCTTCCGTCCGTAACCTCAAAATGTTCCCTTTATTCACAAGTTTATTTTGTTCATTTGTTTTTTAGGTTCCACATATAAGTGAAATCACATGGTACTTGTCTTTGACCCGTTTCACTTAGCACAGGACCCTCTAGGTCCATCCACATGGTTGCAGATGGTGAGAGTTCATCCTTTTTTTTTTGTTATGGCTGAGTAAAATTCAGTTGTTTCTATGGACCGCCTCTTCTTTATCCATTCATCCATCGGAGGACTGTTAGGTTGCTTCCATTATCTTGGCTATTGTCAATGATGCTGCAGTTATTTACAGCACATGTACAACACAGGGGTCATATGTCTTCGAATTAGTGTTTGGGGTTTCTTTGGATAAATCCCCAGAAGTGGGATTATTGGGTCCTTCTCTGTCTCTCATTACAGCCTGTTTTAAAGTCTATTTTTTCTGGTACCCCAAGTGGTTTTTTTTGTTTGTTTGTGACATGAAATATCTTTTCTCACCCCTTTACTTCAATTTGTGTTTGTCTTTTCATCTGAAATGAGTCTTTCGTAGGCAGCATATATATGGGTCCTGTTTTCTTATCTATTCAGCCATCCTGTGACTTTTGATTGGAGCATTTAATCCATTCACATTTAAAGTTATTATTGGTAGGTGTGTAGTTGTTGCCATTTTATAATTCACAATTTTGATCTTCTTAATGAAATCACTTTAACTGGTTTGGTGGTGATAAACTCCTTTAGCTTTGTCTTGTTTGGGACTTGCCATGCTGACTTCTGCAAGTGTCCGATTCCAGGTGCGGCATCCCTGGGTCCTACAGGGAGCCCCGAGTCCTCGTCCCAGACACCAGCCACCACAGCCTTCCGTCCCCACCGCTGCCTCTCCTCCAGGCGGCCCTTCACGTCACAGGGTCCAGGCCACAGCAGCGGACTGCGGTGCTCCCATGGCTGGGACTTACACTGGGGTTGAGCTGCTGTCCACCTGGCATCAGCCAGGGCCTTAGGGATCTCCGAGCCCTGCATTTGAAACAGCGGTGGGGCCTGATGCTCGGTGCTGTGCAGGGGTAGGACCGGAGTGCGTTCGAGAACATCCAGGAAATTGTAGTTTCAAGAGCCATAGTTTTCCAAGTCTGTATCACTCTCTCCTAAACATCCAAGTGGTTGGAACTGCAGACACATTTGTATCTTGAATATTTGAGTAAGGTGATATGTTAGCTTTCAGGAAAGAATCCTATGAGAATGAGGGGTTGAATTTCATTACAAGCTTTAGTTCATTTAACAGCCCTTGACAGAAGATTTCTAAATGCACAGTAGTAATACATTAAATAACGCACGGAGAGAACTTAGAGCTGGTGGGAAGCATACTCGTCTTTCTGGCTCTGCATGTTACTAGCCACTGATGTCCGTATGTGAGAGACGGCCGTGGAAGCAGACGGCTCGGCCACTTGGCTGCTTGTAGACTTTTGGGAGGATGTTTAAGGCCTGTACCCTGCGGTGGTTACTTCTCTCTCCCAGAATTTGAGATTCTGCATGCATTTTATTTTTATTTTTAAATGGACTAGTCAATGATCTCTGGTTCAGTTAGAGTCTGAGAAGCCGTGTTTAATAATAACTTTGATGTGTGTATGTGTGTTTTAGTCAAAATAGTTTCATAACAACAATAGCAGCAACCACACCAACAAAGAAAATCTTTTCTCCATCATCTCTACCAAATACAGTTGCTTGATAGTTGGGACTTTTAAAGCCAAAAGTCTTAATGCCAGTCAGTTACTGGAAAAAGAACATGAACTTCTTATAATAATCTGAAAATTGTATAATCCGTTTAAACTTTGTACCACATTTCTATTTTATTTTTTTAATCCATTCTGTTCCTGGCTTGTTTAAATATGAAAACTATTGGAAAAAATCATTTGCTCCTGAAAGAATTTGAAACTTAACCATCTAAAGGCTTAAATATATTTTCTTTATTGTTTCTTAGCAATTCCTGTAAAAATACAGTATTATTTTCATACAGGAAGCTGAAAAAGCAGGCTGTTCTAAAGGAAGCAGTTGTGTAGTTCCTTCCGTTCCAAACTTTAAGCCGAATGCTTTTCCTCACTCCAAGTTCAAGGGCTTAGTTTACGTGCATGAAAATAAATGGAACAGCACCTGCTGCTTAGTCAGAAAGGAGAGTATCTTAAAGCTGCTAAGCCAAGAGATGTGCACAGGGTAAGCTTTGGAGATGCTCAAAGCATGTGGTAAAATGTACATTCAAAAATTAATAGTATGAGGAGCTAAAGTTTAGAAGAAAACATAAACCAAGAGGTCAAGTTCGGTACCTGACTTGTATACATTTTAATCACTATACTGTCATCACTGCAGGGACAGCTACTTTGACAATTTGTCCTTGAAAACACAGAATTGTCAGTGTTTTTCTAAAGGAGAATTTGGCATATCTTGTAGTTTTTCTTTTTTTTGAAAAAAAAATTGTTGCATCTCTTTAGAAAAGCATGAGGAGAAAGAATAAATAATTCTAAATACTTCTGTTATAAAATAATTCAGCATTATCTATTGACTTCATTCATGCAGCTGTTAATACGTTCAAATAGTTCAGGACAGTCCACTCTAAATATCTGGTTTCATATGGATAACTTGGTTACGTCATAGTAGCTTGTAAAGTTCTTCTTGCCAAGTTGTCTGTATTTATCTAGTGTAAACTACTGTGCTTGGTTTCCATAAAACATTGGAAGCTATATTCATGTTAACTTCTGTTAAGGCTCAAAGTTCACTAGGATATTACCTGGAAACTCCTATTTTACTAATGCATATTGTCTGGAAAACAATGTAGAAGCCCGGCTAGAAATGTCCTAGACTCCTTACATTATCAGCAGAGTTCTATGAACCTTTGCCAGGGAATCACACACCGGGCTCGAGGTCTCCGTCACAAAGGAGGCAAACAGCATCCTGCTTTCTGTTACTGAGTCTGAGGGGAAGAAGGTAACAATAAGGGTCAATATTGTTTGCCCTTTAATCTCAGAATCATGTTAATGATCCTTAGAGGAGGGTGTGTGTCTTATTTACTCTGTTGACTTGAGACTTACTAGAAATTTCAAAATAGCATCTGGAGATGGAGCTGGGCTCCCTCTGGAAGGACAGGGCAGGGGTGCCTTCAGGAAGGGCCTGGGAGCCAGTCCAGCAGCCCTGAAGCCCTGATGGCCGAGAGCCGTGTTCCCTGGACCGGATGCAGAGGCCAAAACCAGGTGGCTAGTTCCAGAGTGTAAGTTTTGACACCGGAGGGTCTTGTGCGCAAATAGGACGCTTAGAATGGGTTCTAGAAGAGGCAGCAGGGAGCTCCGAAGGCAGGCGGGGACACAGTTCTGGTCCCAGTTCTCTCAGCAACTTGCTTTGTGACTTTGGACAAGTCACTTCACTTCTTGGGCCTCTGCTTCCTCCTTTAGAAAGTGAGGATGCTGAGCCCCCTGATCTCAGCGCTCCTGGCCCCTCCAGCCTCCAGGCGCTACGAGTGGTAGAGCCTCAGCAGCGTGGTGCCGTGCCTTCCTCTCGTATCAGCAGTTCCACCAGTCTCCCTGGGCGCGCAGGCTGGAATCGATCCGCAGAATGCTGTCAGTCCCAGTTTCTCTCCCTTTTTCTCTGGGACGTGTCTTGTGTCTTTTCCTTCCTTCCCGCTGCCTCCACACTTGGCAGGTTCTCGTCGCCCTTGTCCGGATGATTGCCTCACCCTCTCGCCTCCCACCTCCCACCTCCCCTGCCCCCATCCTGCTCTTCATCCAGGGTGAATCCCGCCTTTCCCACCGCACCCCGCTTCATCCTGCGCTCTGAGTCTCTTCTCTTTCAAATGCTACTTTCATCGTGAGCATTTCAGAAATGGTTCAGAAATCATCAGCCTACTCTGCGGCTGTTAAGATACCCTGTCATCTTGTCCCGCCCTGTCCATCTAACTTTATTTTCTGTCACTTCCCAGCACATGCTGTTGTGTAATAAGACCAGTTTTATCACTGTTGTCGTGAACATTCCCAGTTTTTGCCTATTCATGTGACCTGTTCATTTTGTTTTCATCTGGAATATTCCTTTTCGTAACCTATAAATTTAACAAATTGAAGATGCAGGAAAGGTAGGAAAACTGGGGATGGTAGAGAGATGTCGGGCTTCCCCATGGAAGGAAGGGAAGAGTGTAGGGAGCCAGGAGGGAAGGACAAGATGTTGAATGCAGGGGTCTTGAGTCACAGAGAAAGGACTTTTTAACGATGCTCATGTGCATCAAATGGACTTTGCCCTCAATAAAATAGAAGCCGAATTCATCTCGTCAGAGGGATGCGAGCGGAGGGATGCTAGGGGCTTGAAGAAAGTAGAGAGGCTATTTGCCGTGGGCGTTGGGACGAGTCTGAATGACAGACAAATGATTTACTGAGAAACATTAGGATCCAGTTGAAAAGAATTAACGTACATTTGCAGTGGACTCATCTCAGTTTCCTGAATTTGTTCAGCAGTGCTTGGTTTTACGGATGTGGATGGGGAAACCTCGAGCTGGGCTTGTGTCTCACTGGAATGGCTTTAGAGCCCCTCTCCCTCCCCAGGCCCAGTCCAGACTGGATAACAGGCAGGAGAGGACGGGAGGGGGCTCTGAGCCTCAGGGAGGTACCAGGTCCGTCCGTTCATTTGCCCATTCTGCTGTTTGCTCTTTCTCAGTCCTGTAGCACCTCTCCTCTCTCCTCACCTCCCTCTCATTCCTGGTCTCGTTCTCATTCACAGCCAGACGAGAGCATCCTCGGGCTTCTGCCAGACCCAGACCCACCTGCGCAGATGCCCCCTCCCCGGCTTTCTCTCTGCTCACTGCGGGGGAGCTTCCCTGCCCCCCCGGAGCCGTCCTTCTGTCTCGGTCCCATCCCCTCATCTACCCAGGAGCGTTGCTCTCCTGGTCTTTGGCTTCCTTCCACTCCATTCGTTTTCCCTGGTCAGGGGCGGGTGTGGCGTCGGTGGAGTGGGCGTTAATCAGCACTGAGGGTCTGCCCCACGGGCACAAGGGAGCCATGGGGTTTGACCATGAGGGAGAAGAGGGGAGAATGAGGGACAGTGAAAAGGTGGGAGGGTCAGTGCCGTGGAGACCTCAGCAAGGTGAGTGGATTGTTGGGAGGAGAACTGGAAAGAAGGTGAGCTGGAAGTGTGGGAGCTGTGGTGGTCACAGTAGGTGCAGGGGATGCTGATGATGGCGGTGTAGTCTTGGTTTGGCGAATGATCATGGGGGTAAGCGGGTGGTTGGGTGACAGAGCTTGATGCTAGCATTCCAACTAGGTGACAGAGTCTGATGGTACCGGATTCAAAGCTGCGGGACTTTAGGCAGGAGGGAAAGAGAATGGTCTGGAAACCACAGTGATGAGCGGATGGCACCCGCCCCACCTCCGAGCGCAGTAGCATGAGGGCTGTGAGGGGGAGTCAGCGCCCCCACTTCGAAGGGCTGCCGGGGAAGCGGGTCGAGAGCCCGTTTCCTGCGCCTGCTCGTCTCTCACCCGGCCTGTCCTGAATGCGGCACCAGCGGTCGGCGTGGGATAGGAGTCTGCTGTTCTCGCTCCGTCTTGCTCCCCATGCTCCTCAGAGCTTGGCTCCTCACCCTCCCTGGGGCAGGGATGCTCCGATGTCCCCTCACGGCTTTCCTGGCCGCCCCACTTGGCGTGGCGCTCCTCTTGCTAAGCAGGACAGCCCTTCCCTACCTCTCTGTTTCCCTCTGCGGCATATGTTACCTTTGACAGCGTATGTGATCCTTATTTACTCGTTTACATATTCCTTCCTGTCAGGGTTATTATATCTTTTAATATTTTCCACCCTCTAACGAGAACAGAACTTGGCAAAAGGCAGGTGTTTAATGACTGTCGGTTGACTGTAGATGGGTGGATGGACAGATGGAGAGGGAGGGCAGCTGGGTGAGCGGACGGGTACAGGAGGCGTAAAGGAGGAAACGGTGTATTCACAGGAGGCTGCCTCAGGATCCCGGTTCTAGGGTGGGTGGAGGATGTGATTGTTACGGTGGGAGGTTGGAGAGAATGGGACGGTTCCTGTGGCTGAGGCAGTTTAATTCCTGGGACGCTGGGTAGATGGAGGGGATTCCAGTTCCTCCAGCGTGATGGCGGATCGTGGAGAGAGGAAAGCTACAAGTCAGGCCAGTCACAGGAATTTAGGAGGGGCTGGGTGGACAAAGAGATGATAACAAAAATTGGGGGAGGAGGTGGTAAAAAAAAAAAAAAAAGCATATCCACAAAGAAAGTAAGTCAGAGTTGTGAGGTATCGCCCCCCCTTACAGGATGTGTGACCCCCCAAATTCTCCCAGTGCACTTAGTCGAATGTGAGCTCTTTTAGTTTGTGGGTCTCTTCAACTTTTTTAGTATAAAAAGTGTTAAAGGAGAATGCACTGACACTGGTTTTTGAAAGTCTGTTACTCTAGCATAGGATAACAAGAGTCCGGTAATAAAAATAGTTGCTATGGCTGGCCAGTGCCTTTGGCTCTTTGGGGCAGAGCACTAGCATTTTCTTTTCACGCTGTCATAGGTTCAGAATAGAGAGTCTGATTTATACTGATAGATCTGTGGTTGGAAACTTTCATGTCGCCAAAGTCTTCCCAATTGACATCTGAACATCTCAATTATGTTTCTGGTAAATTTATTATTTTAAAACACCCTGCCAGACCGTAGTGCATTACGGAGTTGGCAGCATGTCGCTGATGACCTCATCTATTACTCTAACTCATTGTGAGTGCTCTAAGTGTTTCAGTAGACAGCTCGTCACTTTATCCATCCGAGGTGCATTTTAGGTGTTCTTTATTACCTAGGATTGTTTTCCCTTCACCCAAATAAGCACGAAATAAACGTTTAAGTACTTTAGCCCCCGCTTCCGACATTTATTTTATTTTTAGGCAAAGTACCTTTCAGAACCTCAGGAGTGCAGTTCAGCTTCCAGTAAGATTTCTTTCGGCGGGCCGGCGGGCCGAGAGCTCCTCCAGCTCCCCTGCAGGGGGGCCGCATTCCCTGTCCTGCTGCCGGCTCTGAGCTCCGGTCTCCCACCGCCCGCCCTCGCTTTCAGACGTCATTTTCTCCTCTTCTCTGGTTGTCTCCTCTTTTCTGGTTGCTTTCGTTCCATTTCTTTCTCTCTTTCTAGTCCCTTCAGATCGGTACTTTCTCGTCACCCTTTGGTCTCAGTATCAGTACCGCTTTCTCAGAGAGCTCTTTCTAGATCCCTTCTTCCTACTGCATTTGGTCCCTGCGCTGTATGTTGCCGTCATCGCGCGTTCCCACCGTGACTTGTTACGCCTTACTGTAATTTCATGTTTCACGTCCGTGCGCTCCTGCAAATCCACAACCTCGCGGGGCCACGTCTGCCTTGTGATTCGCTGGGTCCTCGGCGCCTGGGGTCACCCGTGCCTGGCACACAGGAACCTCTTCAGGTCGCGTGCTGCACGAAGGCGGGAATGCTCGGGAGCGAGTCCGAGCCCTTCCACTGCAGCCGGCACCGGCGGCCACTTGACACGAGTACCGAGAGGGCCAGGTCCTCTGCCGAGAAAGTCAAGGCACTGACGTGTTTGTGGCTGAGCCAAGCCTTTCTTCTCTGTGACAATCCCAGGAGGAGGAATTATGAAGTAAATAAATGTATTTCTGTGAAATAATTTTTTTTAGTATTTCCCCAAATCCCACTGCTGTGAGTCTGCTAGGATCACATGCCAAATTTCTAGGTTTTTAAGGCAAAGTGCCATAAAATGAGTCATATAGTATGTATGTATGGAATATCTGGAAGTTTTATACTGTTGTTAGTAAGGAGAGTGATTTAGAAAAATACTCTGAACAAATAATCAGTAATCCACTTTGTCCAATTCAGTGTGGTTTGACAAAGTGTATTCAGCACCTTGTATAAGTCCCAGCTGCATTTTAGAATACAGACTTTTTTGAATTTTAAAAAGGTAATATGCTACCGAGTGGGCTGGGTGGGCACCCCAGAGTTAAACATTAATACTTCTGCCTTAAAATGTTGACATTAAATAGGGTAAATGTACTATAAATAGGCTCAAGTCAGTTTCGCCACCACATAATTCTGTTTAGTTTGGGCTGCAGATGAATTAGGAAAAAACTTTTGGGACTTTGAGGACTTTGGAATTACGAGGCAGACAGCTGTGACAGATACGCACCTTGGTGTGCTGCTTCCCTTCTAAGCATCCCTGGACTGCTACCTGCAGCCTCAAACCACAGTGAGGCCAAGCGATGCCCGTCAGCTCCTTAGCAGTCCATTCTCCGGAGCTGTTGTCCTAGAGCAGGCTTTGGCTTTGTTCTCTCCTCTGTGCAAATCCTTCCTTGCTTTTACTGCCCTAAAGATAACCCACTGTACAAGCCCATGACGACCTGGGCCATCACCTCTCTAGCCCTCCAGTAGCCACGCCCCACTTTCCCACTGGACAAACGTATTTCTTTCATTTCATACTCCTCCTCGCCTGCTGGCTGCCCCTTCTGTCTGGAACAGCCCCTTTATCCTGCTTCCATCCTTGTGTCTCTTTCTGACTCATATTTTTCAGGTTTTGAATGAGATGTCACTTCTAAGGAAGTTCCACCCCAGTTCTAGACCAGACGCCTTCCCTTTGTGTTTGGACAACGCCTTACGCATCTGTTGCATTGTGATGTTGTCACGTCGCTAATTCCCTGGAGAAGGTTTCTCAGCCTTAGCACTGCTGACATTTTTATCTGCACCTCTAATGACTTGGTTTTTAATACTCTCCTTGACCTCTGATACTTGGCATAATTGGCCTCTGGCCCTTGACCTCTGACATTGCCCTGCTTTGGCAGTCAACTTCTAGACATGGTTCTAAATAACCTGTACCAGGTTTCTCTGCCTGGGTGTTCTGGACATTTGGAGCCAGATAATTCTGTGTTGTGGGGGCATCATTGTAGGGTGTTTAACAGCATCTCTGGACTCTACTCACTAGATGCCACTAGCATACACCATCCCCACCCCCTGCCCCAACGTGACAACCAAAAATGTCTCCAGACGTTGTTAAGTGTCCCCTAGGGACACAGTCACCCCTAGTTGCATTCCCCTGGTCTAGAAGGAAAGCTCTTTGAGGAAGAGGCTATGCTCGTGTGTGGATCTTTATCCCTTGCTTGGCTCACATAGGTTCCTTTAAATGTATTGAATTATTGAATAAGGTGGGGGTAAGGATACTGGGCAAGGAAGGGATGGATGGACGAACAGACAGGTGAAGAGAGAGTCAGGTTAGCTCTCTCCTGACATGGGATGAGGGAACATATAGCAAGTACTTTCTGAGGGATCGGGCTGTGTGCTGCCTCTTGGAATGACTGCTCTTGTGCCTGGCGGGTCACCCCCAGGACTGCTTCCTGCCAGAGCTGCAGGCACGGACTCTGCGGACTGCTCCGAGGCTGCTTAGGGTCCAGCGGGAGGCATTTGTTAAGCACCTCATAAGTGCTGGGCACAGATACGAATCACAAGCAGTCCCTGTCCCCAAGGTGCTCCGGCCTAGTGACAAGACACTGGTAGGTTCATCCCTCTGTCCAGAAGGCCCTTTCACCTCCCCCCTCTGCATAGTCCTGTTTCCCCTCTGCAGTCTAGATTGCGCTAGGCCTTTCTGTCGTGTGGTCCCAGCACACCAATTTTTTCCCTGCATGGCATTCTTCACAATTGTAATTATATAGTTTTTGCTATGTTTATTTAATGTTTCTCTTCCTTGAAACAAAACAGTGGAGGAAGGGACAGTGTTTGTCTTGTCCATTTATGTTTCCCTGGCTCCTGGCACAGTATCTGGCACCTTGTAGGCATTCAGTACGTAGTTTATGCTGAAGTGACAGTGCCTGTGGCGGGGCCTCCAGGAAGCTGTGTTTGAGTGGAGGAGACGCTGCGTCCTTCACTGCCAGGTCCTGGACCACAGGAGCACAGAGGCGCGGGGTCGGTTTGGGGAGTAAGATGGGAGAATAAATTAGGCTGGAAGTATCTGGGTTGACTTTATGAAAAATAAATGAGAAAATGTAGAAGACCAGAAAGGAAAAAAGGAAAGCTGTCTATAGCCAAAATCTCAGTATCAGGAGGCAGCCACTTTGGTTAATGTCAGCCTCTGCTTCTTTTTCTCTTTTCTTAAAATACAAGTTACTTCATACTTTGAAATAGTTCATGAATACAAAAAAATATAGACAATAATGTAACTTCTCTGCAATATAGTCACATCTTAATGTCGTGCTACCCTTGCTTTACAGTAAAAGCTTAAAGTGCCTAGAACATTGCACGTGCAGTCAGTGCACCCTGCGGGCCCTCCCAGACGCCGTCTCCCCATTTCCCTTCTGCAGAGGGGCCGGCGTCCGTGTGTGTGCGTGTCATTCCCGTGCGTGGCTTTCTGTGCTTACATGTGTGTGCATCTGTAAGCCACGCGTCCGTTGTGGATCCTGGGCTTCGTACAGTCTGCTCTCGTACCGCGCGTACATCTCCACACCTGGTCTTTTCTCTTAGCATTATGTATGAACCGTGTCCGGGTAGACGTGTGCAGCAGGAATGCCTTCATCTGTGCTGTGTGGCATTCTGGGATGTGCCACAGTGTGTTCATTGTCTGCCATCGGCAGTTCTGGTTATTCCCACTCTTTGCTGTTAAGTACCGTTGGTGTGTATGCATCTTCTTGTGCATAGTCAGCAGCTTCTCTGGATTTTGTGCCTAGAGGTGGAATTGCGGGCACGCTGGGTATGTGTTCGAGACTTCACTGGATGTTGCCAGGTCATTCTCCAGAGCAGCTGCGCAGCACTGTCTGCGAGTCCCTCTTGCTCTGTGTCCTTGCCAAGCTTGGTGTTGTCAGACTTCCGAATTTTTCCTGATTTGAAATAGTGGGTCTCCCTGATTTCTAGTGTATTTGAGCATCATTTCTCATGCTTATTTAGCTTTTTCAGTTTCCTCTTTTGTGACTTGTTTCTCTTTTATATCTTTTTCTACTGGGTTGCTTTTTTCCTCTTGTATAATTTTAGTTCTTTATATATTCTGGCTATTTACCTTTTGTTGATATTTTACATTTCGAGTATGTTCTCCCAGTGGCTTATCTTTCTACTTTGCTTATAGCGTGCTTTGTTGTGTTCAAGTTTTACATTTTAATCAAGTCGAGTTTATTAGTCTGTTCATTTATGGCTGGTGCTTTTCATATCATGATTAATAAATTCCTCCATACTCTGAGTACTTGGGGTTATGAAGAGATCCTGTCATGTTTTTTCCTAAAAGTTTGTCCTGCTCTTCAGTATAAGTCTAATCCACATGGAATTTATTTGTGTGGGTATGAGATGGGGAATAATTTTCCATATGAATAAACTAGCTGCACAAGCCAGCATTACAGATGCATTGTCCGTCGTCTTCCCAGTGATTCACACTGTCACTCTGTCTGTATTTGGATTGCTGAGAATGTGCGGGCTCTGCTCCTTTGGTCTGTAATATATTCTTATGTCACTTCTACACTGGCTTCATCACTGTGGCTTTATAGGTTTATATATAATGCAAGGCCTGTGGTAAGAACCTTGAATAGATTGTAATAGATTGTTATGGTTGGAACCTAGGGTCTGGCAGTAGAATAGTGGGCGGCTGCACTAGGGAAGTGGGCGAATATGGTGTCTTGAGGGTTTTGAGGAGTGCTTTGAGGACACAGATCTGCCCGTGGAACGCAGTGAGTCACTGGATGCTGGTGGGGCGAGCAGTAGGGACTGGGCTGTTATCTTTTAGCAGCAACTGGTGGTTTTTCCAAAGGGGACTAAGAAAATCAAAGTATTATTTGCACATTCCCCTCAAACTTATATATATGCCTTATGTTTTTTTTCCTGGAGTCCTTTCTGCAACTTTTCCTTAAAATATTACCTTCTTAAAACCCCACCAGATACTTCCAATTTGTATTACATGACAAAACCTTTAGAAACTGGATATTATGAACATTCATTGCTTTAGTGTTATAGCCTTCATTTGAAAACTGGTTCTTAGCATTGTCACTTGCTTTTATAGTGGCACTTTTTTTCAGTCTAAGTTTACTTTTTTCTTTTCTACTTTGTACTGAATTGAATCAGAGAAAAAAGTGACTGCTATTTTTAAATGCTATTATTCTTTTGAAGAAAAGCTTCAATTTAAAATGTTTGTCTGAAGTGCAAGGGCTTTCTGTCAACTGTTTGCTTCTATTGGGAATGACTAACGTGACCTTTTTTGATTTTAGAGAACAAGAGCGATGTCACGATGCTCCAAATGTATGTCATGTCTTCCTTATTTTGGTGGTATTTGAACTCTTATTAAGTATAGAACTGAAGTAGTAAGAATCAAATAACTTAGATAAAATTGGCAGTGTTACCAGTCACTAAGCCCTTATGAAACCTCCGGTGCCTCTGCGACGTTTGAAAAACAAATATTAAAAGAAATGCAGAATCGGGGAGGGGGAGGACTATATATATATTTTTTAAATTGGAAATGTCTTTATTCCCTTTACATGCTGTGCACATATAAACAGTGGGCAGAATCCCACAGGGTATAGGGCAGCACTACCTAGTAGAACTTCCTGCGGTGATGGCAGTGTCCTGTTCTGTGGTGCCAGTAACTAGCTTTAAGCACGTGTGGCTGTGTGCCCTTGAAATGTGACTAGTGCGACTGCAGAACGAAGTTGTCCATTTAATTAATTTATTTATTTAGTCTTAATGAACTTGGACGCATGTGGCTGGTGGCTGCCGTGCAGGACTCTCAGCGCAACAGCCACTCTGCAGTGTGCTCTTCCTCGTTGGTGCCTGTGTCTCTGCTGGCCTCTCCGCAGCTGCCTCGGGCCCATTTCTCCTCTCTGCCTCCTGCCCGTCTCTCTTCCTCTCACTTTCTCTGTTTCCCTGGCATTGGCCTGCCGTGTTATATACACACACAATCATTCTAGTCAAGCCAAGTTTTTCTACTTAATTACGTGTTGACGTTTTTCCTATTCAGTGCATATATATGTGTCTGTCTGCTTCCGCCCCCAATTATAGCATCATTTTAGTGGAATGAATGTATCAATACTAACCTACTTCAGGGCATTAGGTCCTGTTTTCAGTTTTCTTTATAAATATTTTTAAAACTACTATATTTTTTCCTATTACATTGTTTCCTGTGTGTTCTTTGAGTACTTATTTGTTGTACATGGGGGTGGGTTATTCAAAACCCTGAATCTGCCTTTTGTTCTTTGCTATCTATTGGAATTCTGTTAGCATCTCAAATAAAGACCCCTCTGAGTCGCTTGCCTGTAGCCTCAAGGACCAGGTTGAGGGTGGCCGCCTTTAACAGTGAGGTGTGCAAGGACAAAGACTGGGATGCCACAGCGACGCGAGCGTCCGTCCGCGGCCACCCGGCTCAGGTGGGCCGGCCGGGTGCAGCGGCCTCTGCCGTTCCTGGTTCCACCGTGGCAGCGCCAGGCCCGCCCTCTGCCCGGCCCCTCCAGAAAGGCCGTGTTTGGTTCATGGTCGGAATTCAGAAGGGGGTTGACATTTGGGACTCCAGGTCTCTGCTGGATTTGAATGGAAATCCTAATTCTGACCCCAGGTTCCGTGTCCTGGCAGAGGGAATGCGCGTATCAGCCAGAGGGGCAGCGTGGGGGCCGCGGAGGGGCTGAGGGCAGCACCAGGGGCCAGAGGGTCGGCAGGGTCGGCAGGGTCCCTCTGGCTCACGCCTCGCTTCTGGCCAGGTGGCAGGATTTTTGCCATATATCCCAGAACTTTCTAAAACTATTCTGTTGCCACACATCTGATAAAAACCCTGAAGTCTCTTAAAAGTAATTTCTTTAATGGAATTTCATGTAATGGTTGCTTTTATTCTTTGGCAAATGGATTTTCATGCACAACTCTGGTTTTGAAGGGTGATAATATGCTGAGGTCGTTTCTAAGTGATGTAAAGATTTTTCATTTTTATCTGAAAAATATTTTTCTTAAGGACAATCGTGTATTTATAGGAAATAAGTAAAATAATACTGCTTGAAAAACAAAGGGGTTGTGGGACGCAGAAATCTGAGCTGCCTTCCCCTTCATTAGTTCAGTCATTTCCAGTGCAGATATTGTAACCCTAAAGAGTTATTTCCAAGGCTTCAAAATCCTGAATGTCGCTGGCTGCTTTCAGAAAAAGCTAAGAGACAAGTGTTTTAAGGAATAAAAAATATCCAGAGAGCTTTCATTTTACTGATTGTACTAAAAAAAAACAAAAAACAAAAAACCCTAATTTTTGGAAATTCCTGTAATCCATTGAAATTAGTATATGTACCTAGTTTTAAGAAGTGACTATAGGAATAATACCTGTGCTTTGACATTTAGAATTGTTTTTATTTTCTTTCAAAAAGGCTTAATTTGTACATATAGGTTGCCAAATATCTAGAAATCCAAAGCCTGCAAAAATCCTAACTGCTGGAGAAAACAATACAGATTTGAGATCCCGATGTGACCCTCTGTTACTTCTAGAGCTAGCCTGTACTATGCCTGTGTCAGGGAATCTTTTAAACCCCATTATCATTTATTCCCCAGAATATTTTTGTCTGTGTGTCAGAACAGTTGGTAGGAATAAACTTTTTTCATTTGGAAGTTCGAAGTATAATTAGGAAGTCAAGACAAGCTCAAAGTGACATTTAGCATGAGGTTTTTACAAAATGTAGATGATAATTGCAGTACTTTTTATGTTATTTCACATAACAGGGAACCAGGAATGTGGTAGACAAAATAACGCTAATTGCTGAATTTATTGACTGCTTACTGTGTGCCCAGAGTTCTGCTGGGCACCTCACATCTAATATTTCTTCAGTCCTCCCTTTAATCCTGTGAAGTAAGTACCATTGTCACCCTCGTTTTTAACTAAAGATTCTGTGGCTTTGAAAGTTTAAGTGGCTTACCCACCAACTAGAACATTTCAGAGCTGGAATTTGAGCCCAAGCAGCCTGAAAAACAGAGCAGAAAGCTTTGACCACCTCGAGTCTTATATGACAAGGTCTCTTGAAATGTGGGTGGAACACTGTGCCAGTCAGGTGAGTGCATCAGCCAGGAACAGCCATAACGGAAAACGGAGCCAGCGAGCAGTGACTGACTGCCTCTCAGTGCCAAGCATCACTGCAGGCGCCCGGCTTACACTGTCGCGTTTAATTTGCACCCTGCAAGGGAGGTGATACTTATACCCATACCCAAAGAGGCTGAGGCGGTCCAACGACTTGCCCACAGTCGTGCTTCCTGTAACTCGAAGAACTGGGATAGTGCGGAGTAATAGATCGGCATCATTTTAAGAAGGGTTTTTAATTAGTTTATTATAAGGATTTCCCTAGTTCTCTTCAGTTCAGTATTTTAATCATTGGCTAAGATGAATACACAAAAGGCAAACAAGTTGCACGTGGCTCAAGGATGAGAGAGAGTGTCTATAGTGGAGGATGGACCAACATTCAAAACGATCTTTTTAGTTCGTTTCCTTTTTACATATGAGTGATACATTCACACGTTCAAAGATAACGATAAAACAGCCCTAAAACCCACTCGCAGCTCTGCCGGCACCCCACTCCATCACACCGTCCCGCTCACATGGTTGGGTACCACTCTGCTACTTCCCTGTGTATTCATCCAGTTTCATTTTAGCAAAAAAACACACACATATTTATATTTTCTTTCTCTTTTTCTGGTGAACTGTTTCATTAGCAATAAGTCAGAGACCTTTCCATATCACTGTTACACAGAGAGCTTCCTCATTCTTATAACTGCATCGTATGGTTTGGATGTACAATAATTTAACGTATCTCCTGTTATTTTTTTCTTTTTCTTTTCAGAATTGTAAAAAAAGTTTCTGTGAAACTCTAGGTTTGTTTTCATTAATTAATTAATTAATTTTTTATAGTGACATTGGTTAATGAAATCCAGTAAGTTTCCACTGAACATTTTAACAGTACCTGTCTCCTGTTTTTTAGATTTTATTTTTCCATTACTGTTGACATACATTATTAATTCCATGTGTACAGCATAGTGATTAGATCTTTATCTACCTTACAGAGGGATCACCCCGGTAAGTCTGACACCCTTCTGACACCATACATAGTTATCACAGTATTATTGAATATATTCTCTATGCTGTACCTTACATCCCCATGACTTTTTATAACTAGCAATTTGTACATCTTAATCCCTTCTCCTTTTCCTCTCATGCCCCTAACTCCCCTCCCATCTGACAGTCATCAGTTTGTTTTCTGTATCTGAGTCTGTTTCTGTTTTGTTCATTTATTGTGTTTATTAGATTCTACATAAGTGAAATAATATATTTGTCTCTCTGTCTGACTTATTTCCCTTAGCATAATTCCCTCTAGATCCAACCATGTTGCCTCAGATTTCATTCTTCTTTTTGGCTGAGTAATATTTCATTGTATATGTATATGTACCACTTCTTTATCCATTTATCTATTGATGGACACTTAGTTTGCTTCCATATATTGGCTATTGTAAGTAATGCAGCAGTGAACATAGGGGTGCATATATCTTTTCAATTTCGTGTTCTGAATTTCTTCAGATAAATGCCCAGAAGTGGAATTGCTGGGTCATATGCTTGTTCTATTTTTAAGTTTTGAGGACCCTCCATACTGTTTTCCATAGTGGCTGTACCAATTTGCAGTCCTACCAACAGTGCATGAGGGTTCCTTTTTCTCCACATCCTTGCCAACACTTGTTGCTTGTTGATTTATTGGTGACGGCCATTCTAACAGGTGTGAGGTGATATCTCACTGTGGTTTTCATTTGATGATTAGTGATGTCGACCATCTTTTCACATGTCTGTTGGCCATTTGTATGCCCTCTTTGGAGAAATGGCTATTTAGGCCCTCTGTTCATTTTTTAATTAGATTGTTTGGGCTTTTTAGTGTTAAGTTGTATGAGTTTTTTAGATCAGATGTGTCATTGGCAAATCTCTTTTCCCATTCAGTAGGTTGTCTTTTCAGTTTGTTGATGGTTTCCTCACTGTACAGACTTTAGTTTGATGTAGTCCCATTTGTTTTTTCTTTTGTTTCCCTTGCCCAAGGAGATATATCAGAAATAGATATTGCTATGAACAGTGTCAAAGAGTTTACTCCTTGTGTTTCCTTCTAGGAGTTTTATGGTTTCAGGTCTTACATTTAGGTCTTTAATCCATTTTGAGGTTGTTCTTGTACATGGTGTAAAAAATTGATCTGTTTAACTTTTTCTATGTATCTGTTCAGTTTTCCCAAAAGTATTTATTGAAGAGTCTGTCTTTACCCCATTGTATATTCTTGCCTCCTGTGTCATAGACCATATAGATGTGTGTTTATTTCTGGATTCCCTATTCTGATCTATGTGTCTTTTTTTAATGCCAGTACCATGCTATTATGGTGACTATAGCCTTGTAGTATATCTATAGTTCGGTATCAGGTTGCATGATATCTCTATCTTTGTTCTTCTTTCTTACAATTGCTTTGGCTTTTCAGGACCTTTGTGTTTCCATATAAGTATTAGGATTATTTGTTCTATTTCTTTGAAAAATGCCCTTGGCATTTTGATAGAAATTGCATTGAGTCTGTAGATTGCTTTGAGTATTGTGGACATTTTAACAATGTTAATTCTTCCTATCCATGAGCATGGTCTATCCTTCATTATTTTTATCCTCAGTTTCTTTCTTCAGTGTCTTGTACTTTGGAAGTATGTTCCTTCTCCCCCCGCTATGCTGAGAGTTTTTATCTTAAATGGATGTTGGATTTTGTCAAATGCTTTTTCTGCATCTCTTGATATGATCATATGATTTTTATCTTTTATTTTGTTTATGTGCTGTATTATGTTACTTGGTCTGTGGATACTAAACCAACCTTGAATCCCAGGATTAAATCCCACATGATCTTGACATGGGATCTTTTTAATGTATTGGTAAATTTAGTTTGCTAATATTTCATTGAGGATTTTTGTCTGGTTTTGGTACCAGAGCAATGCTGGCCTTGTAAAATAAGTTTGGGAGCCTTCTCTCCTCAGTTTCCCTCATCTGTAATAGTTTGAGAAGGATAGTTTTTAATTCTTTGAATGTTTTATAAAATTCACCGGTAAAGCCATTTGGTTCAGGACTTTTGTTTGGGGGGAACTTTTTAGATTACTGATTATATTTTATTAGTAGTTATTAGTCTGTTTTTAGATTTTCTGTTTCTTTTCAATCTTGAAATATTGTATGTTTCTAAAAATTTATTCATTTTTTTACAGGTTCAATTTGTTGACATGTAATTGTTCATAGTATTTCTTTCTAATCCTTTGCATTTCGGTGGTGTATGTTATCACTTCTCTTTCATTTCTTATTTGATTCCTCTCTTTTTCTTATGAGTCTGGCTAAAGTTTTGTCAATTTTGTTTATCTTTGCAAAGAAAAAAATTATCAAAAGAAAAGATTTATTTTTTTTGGTTTCATTAGTCTTTTCTATTTGTTTTTTAGACTCTTAGTTTTGTTTATTTCCACTCTGATTTTTACCATTTCTTTTACTCACTTTGTGCTTGTTCTTCTTTTTCTAATTCTAGGTGTAAGGCTAGATTGTTTGAGATTTTTCTTGTTTCTTGAGATGGACTAGTATTACTATGAATTTTCCTCTTAGAACTGGTTTGGCTTTTTCCAATAGATTTTTGGGTGGTTGTGTTTTTACTTTCATTTGTGTCGAGATACCATTTGATTTCTTTCTCAATCTTATTAACCCATTCATTGTTTAGTATCATGTTATTTAGCCTCCACGTGTTTGTGTTTTTCAGTTTTTTCATGTAATTGATTTTCAGTTTTATACCATTGTGATCAGAGAAGATGTTTGACATGATTTCAGTCTTCTTAAATTTATTGAGACTTGTTTTGTGGTCTAACATGTGTTCATCCTGGAAATTGTTTCATGTTTATTTGAAAGGAAGACATATTCTGCTGCTCTTGAGTGAAATGTACTAAAAATATCAATTATATCAATTTGACCTAATGTGTCACTTATGGCCACTGTTTCCTTGTTGATTTTCTGTCTGGATGATCTAGCCATTGATGTCAGTGAGCTGTTAAGTTCCCTGCTATGACTGTATTACTGCTGATTTCTCCCTTTATGTCCATCAGGGTTTGCTTTATATATTTAGGTGCTCCTACGCTGGGTGTGTAAATATTTACAAGAGTTATATCCTCTTGTTGGATTGTGCTTTTTATCATTATGACATGCCCTTCTTTGTCTCCTTATCGCTTTTGTTTTAAAATCTGTATTGTCCGATATAAGTATTGCTATCTCAGCTTTTTTTGTTTCATTTGCATAAAATACCTTTTCCATCTCTTTACTTTTAGTACGTATGAATGTTTCAATCTGAAGTGGGTCTCTTGTAAGCAGCATATGCCAGGCTCTAATTTTCTAATCCATTCAGCCTCTCTGTTTCTTTTGATTGGAGCATTTAGTCCTTTTACATTTAAAGAAATTGAGAAATATGTAGTTATTACCATTTTATTGTTTTCTGATTGTTTTTCTAGTTCTCTGTTTCCTATGTTCTTCATCTTTTATATGTTGATGACTTTCTATAGTATTATGTTTGGATTCTTTCCTCATTTGTTTTATATCTTTTGTAGTTTCTTGGTTTCTGGTGTACATATATACGTATGTATATGTGTACACATACATACTTACATACGCGTGCGCACACACACACACACATACACACTCACACCAAGCTATGTTTATAGCAGTCTATTTTAAGTTGATGATCATGTTTAGTTAGAATACATTCTAAAATTACTACAATTTTTACTCATTCTCTCCATGTTTATGTTATTGTCATTATCGTTTGCTTCTTTTGTGTGTATGCTTGTGTCTATCCCTTAATTGTTGTAATTACATATAATCTTTCTATTGTAGTGTTTTAACCTTTATAACTAGCTTTATAGTTGGTCGAGCTACTGCTTTTACTTTTTGCCTGAGTCAGTGACAATTTATTTTCTGCCTATGTTATTCATATTTTTTATCTTGTCTACTTAAAGAAGTCATTTTAACATTTCTTATATTGCCAGTTTAATGGCGATGAACTCCTTTAGCTTTTTCTGACCTGGGAAACTCTTTATTTCTCCTTCGATTCTAAATGAAAACCTTGCTGGGTAGAGTAATCTTAGTCATAGGTCCTTACTTTTCATTACTTTGAGTATTTCATGCCAGTCCCTTTTGGCCTGTGGTGTTTTTTGTTGAGAAATAAACTGGCAGTCTATGGGAGCTCCCTCATACATAACTCTCTTCTTTTGCTACTTTTAAGATTCTCTGTCTTTCATCTTTGACATTTTATTTCTTTATTATTTATTTATTTTTAACATTTTATTTTAAAATTTCCCCCTTTCGCTCTCCCCGCACCCACCCCTCTGGTAACCATTAGTCCATTGCATCTTTGACATTTTAATTATGATGTGTCTTGGTGTGGGCCTCTCTGAGTTCATCTTTTTTGGGATTCTCTGTGCTTCCTGGGTGGGCTTGTATGTCTATTTCCTTTGCCAGGTTAGGGAAGTTTTTCATTATTATTTCTTTAAATAGGTTTCCAATCCCTTTCTCTTCTCTTTCTGGTATCCCAATGACGTGAACGTTGGTAATGCTTAATGTTGTCCCAGAGGTCCCTTAAACTAGCCTCATTTTTAAAGATTCTTTTTTTTTGCTATTTCAATTAGGTGTTTTCTGCTACACTGCATTCCAGAGTGCTGATTTGATCCTCTGCTTTATTCAATCTGCTGTTGAGTCCCTCTAATGTATTCTTCATTTTAAATATTGTAGTCTTCATTTCTGACTCATCCTTTTTTATGGTTTCTGTCTCTTTCTTGAGGTTCTCACTAAGTTTATCTATTCTTCCTCTAACTTCATTGAGCATCCTTATAACCAGTATTTTGAACTCTGTGTCTGGTGGATTGTTTGTCTCCATTTTATTTAGTTCTTTTTCTGGAGTTTTGTCCTGTTCTCTCATTTGGCACATGTTGCTTTGTTTTATTATTTTGGCCGACTCCCTTTGTTTGTTCCTGTATACTAGGTCAGCTACATTTCTTAGTCTTGGCAGCGTGGTGTATGTTAGGTGTTCTATGAGGCACCGTCTCCCTGTTCACCTGAGCTGGGTGCTCCAGGATGTCCTTTGTGAGGTTGTGTGTTGTAGTCGATCCTTGATTGCTATTGGCGTGTCACTATGTGGGGTCGACCTTCAGGCTTACTGTCTGTGAGAATTGGCTGTGACAGCAGCAGACAAATTACTGTGGGAGGGAGAATGACCCCACAGAGCAGGAGGTTCTTTAGCAGGGCTCTGTGCCAGCTGAGCCTGCCCTTCGAGGCTGTTATTTGTTGAGCGGGTTAGGTGGTGGTCTGGTCTAGTCTGAAGCTGATCACTGGGTATGTTGGTTCTGGAGCATCTTGAGAGGGGCTCTGGTGCAATTTAAGGTCAGCCCCAGCTCATGCTGGGCTTGGGGGAACCTGGTAGGAACTACAAAGTAGTCTATGGTTGGTTGTCCTTTGTGCCAGGATTGGAGGCACTTGGGAGAGGCTATGCTGTAAACAGAGGCCAGCTGCCACTAGTGACCAGGCTTGGGACCCTTTGATGAGCACCATGATGTGAGCTAAGGCTAGCTGCCACTTTTGCTGGTGTGTGGCAGCTTAGTTGAAGGTATGTTTGAAGCCAGCACCAGCCACCACTTGCCAGGCTTGGGACTGCCTGATGGGAGTGGTTGCTGCTTGTGCCTGGCAAGCGGTATAGGCCATGTGGAGGCCAGCCACTACTTGTTTGGTGTCTCTGGACCTTGCAGAGATTTGGGGAAAGTCCACAGCATGAGCCGAGGAATCTGCTTCTGTGGGAGAGCCACTGCCAGAGTCTCGTGCTGGTCTGGTGAGTTGGGTGGGGTGGAGTCTCAGGGAATCTCTTGTATAGGGTGAACAGTGTTTGCCAGTTAATGGAGAGAACAGATTTCGTGTCTGCTTGTTCCTGCTGGTTTGGTGGCAGGAGCATTCAACAAAGGAACAGTGATGCTTGTCAGCACATCCATCCTGGAGAGAGCTGCCCTGACCCCTGCCCCTCCAGCCCTTGCACTGAAGTCAGTGAATTCAGTTCCTGGTGCCCCTCAGGCCGTTGCTTTTGAATGGGCACCCAGAGTGAGTTGAGTCTGTGAGCAAGCGAGTCCGTTTGTGGGTCCCTCAAGAACTGTGTCTTGGTTTTCAGTCTTATGTCTCATCTGAACTCATTCCCCAGTGGTTTTCCAGCTAGATATTATGGGGACTCTTCTTTCTGGCGCTGTGTCCCAGTTCTGGGGGAGCCTGGTGTGAGGCTGGGACCCTTGCTCTTCAGAGGAACCTCTGCAGCTGAGCTATCCCTCCGATTTTTAATCACCACACGATGGATATGGACCAGCTCACTTTCCTACTAGTCTCAATGTGGCTGCTTCTTTATATCCTTAGTTACAGGACTTCTGTTCAGCTAGACTTCAGGTGGTTCTCAATGATTGTTGTTTTATAATTCAGTTGTAATTTTGATGTAGCTGTGGGAAGTGAACATAGAGTATCCCTATTCTACCTTTTTGAGTAGAAGTGTCTCCTACTTTCTTGGCTATTCATGCAGAGTTTCATTTTAGCAAAGAGTGAATATATTGCTATCCTTTCACTCTTCTACTCATTTATTGTTTTATTCAGCAAAAATCAGGTATCTTCATATCACTATTATCTTGAGAGCTTCCTCATTCTTAAGATTGAGTAATAGTTAATTCATGTCTTGTTGCTTATGACCGGCATTGTTTCTAGGTGTTTGTTAAAAATCATACTGTGATGAATAATCTCATATGATATTGTTTTAAATTTATTTTTAATGCGTATGTGGTGACAGTCTGTTTTTGATGTACAATTCAGATGTTTGGAAAATTTAGAGCTGTGTAATTGCAGCCACAATCAAGATACAAAACAACTCTATCACCCCCAGATTCTTTTGTCTTCACCTTTATTATCAACCCCACTCCTGGCAGCCACTGATCTGTCCTCTGTACCCGTATAGCTTTGGCTTTGCCACACTTGCCATGCACTGAAAGCTCTATTTAGGATGGCTTCTTTCGCTTAGCATGATGAGTTTGAGATTCTGCCATGTTGTTGCATGTATCACTCATTCCTATTATCGCTCAGTAGTGTTCTGTTGTATGCATGCACCGTCTTTTATTTCATTCAAATTGAAACACATTTGGGTTGTTTCCAGTTTGGGGCAATTATGAATAAAGTTGCTATAAACATTCAAACAGCGCCTACATTTTTTAAAAACAGCCTTATTGAGGCATCATTTATATACCATAGGATTCACTCATTTAAAAGTATAAAATTCAACAATTTTTAGTAAATTTACAAGAGTTAGGCAGTCATAACTACTGTCTAATTTTTCAGTATTTCCCTCACTCCCAAAAGAAAGCTTGTACCCATTTCTGTTATTTCTTTTTCCACCCTTAACTACAGAAATCGTGAATCTATTTTCTGCATTTTAGATTTGCTTTCTTTGTGGAAATTTCATATAAATGGAATCATACAACACATAGTCTTTGGCATCTGGTTTCTTTTGCTTAGCATAATGTTTTTTATTTTCATCCGTGATGTATCAGTATTTCTTTTCTGTTTGTTGCTGAATAATATTCCTTTGGATATACCAGATTTTGTTCATCTATTCACTTAGTTGATGAACATTTATGTGGTTTACAGTTTGGGGCTATATAATGCTGCTGCAATGAATGTTTGTTTACAAGTTTGCGTGGAGATGTGTTGTACTCTTGGATAGATACCTAGAAGTGGAACTGCTGGATCATGTGGTAAAATTACGTTTAACACATTAAGAAAATACCAAACTGTTCAAAAATATCTCTCTTTTCTCATTGTCACCAGCACTGTATGATGGTTTCTATTTCCCCACATCCTTTCCAATACTTCATCTTTTTTTATTACGGCCATTCTCAGGAGTGTAAAGTAGTATCTCATTGTGGTTTTAATTGCATTTCCCTGGTAACTGATGATACTGAGCATCACACACAGAAAGGAATATTCCACCTCCAAAAGACAAACAACCCAATTTTAAAATGGACATTTGTTCAAAGAAAATAAGTAAATGGCAAATAAATACATAAAGAGATGCTCAGCATCATTAGTCATTGGGGAAATGCAAATCAGAACTACACTGAGATGCTTCTTCATAGCCACTAGGATAGCTATGGTTGTTTTTTTTAAGGAGGATTTGGAAAAATTGGAACCCTTGTATTTTGCTGATGGGACTGTAAAATGATATAGCCACTGTAGGTAACAATTAGGTAGTTTCTCAAATAGGTAAGCATAGGGTTAGTGTGACCCACTAATTTCACTTTTAATGTATATACCCAAGATAATTAAAAACCTGTTACACAGAAACTTCTACATGAATGTTTATAGCAAATTATTCATAGTGGCCAAGAACTATAACCAGTTGAGAGTCCATCAGCTGAAGAATGGATAAACAAAACATAGATCCATACAATGGAATATTATTCAGCCATAACAAGGAAGAGAATACTGATACAACATGAATGAATCTTGTAAACATTATGTTAAGTGAGAGGAGCTATACACAAAAAGCCACATATTGTATGATCCTGTTGCTATGAAATGTGTAGAAATAGGCAAATCCATAGAGATAGGAAGTAGATCAGTGATTGCCAGGAACTGGGAGAGAGAGAATAGGAAGTGACTTCTGATATGCACAGGATTTCTTTAGATGTGAGCAGACGTTCTGGAATTAGACAGTGATGGTTGCACATCTTGTGGACATACTAAAAGTTATTGAATTGTGCAACTTAAAATGGTGAATTTTATTGCATATGAATTATATCTCAACAAATTCTTATCCACAACTATTGAGTGGGATTAATAAAATTTTCACCGTTGATTGAAATTTCTCTTTTATGATATATGTAAAGTGTGTTTAATGCAGAGAATTCACAGGTGTTTTGAACGACTATGCTAAAATGAAAATAGATTATTTTATATTTAATTAATGGTTTTGGAAGTGTATTTACAGTTGTACTGTGTACTGGAGTGCTATTGTAAAACTCTGAAGTGAACTTTCATTTGGTTTGTATTCTGAACTGTTGTCTTCGAGTACAATATTAACACGTTCCATAAAGTTAGGTAGTAATGAAGTAATATCTAAGTAGTAATTTGTATTTGCGGACTCCAGAAAACTGACACAGATCTATATTTCCAATTTGGGGTGTCCTTGGCATCAACATAAATCTTTAAAGCGCGGCAAAGTAGAACCTCTCTTATCCATCCCCCACTTGTTCAGTTGGCTGGATTGCCAGCCCTCTCCAAGTCCTTTGTCCTGGGACATGCTGAATGGTCATGGCTTGGAAGTGACACAGAAGTCTTGTGACGCATCTGTCCTCACTCAGTTGCATGCTAACCAAAAATCAGCTGTGTTTATGCCTACATCCATTCATGCCAATAGTAGTAGTTGTAGTTGTAATTATGTAGTTTAAATATTATGTATACTGGCGAAATATGGGTGCAAACGAAAGTTAAATGTTTGGAAACACAAAGGCATGATAGTTAATACTGTTGAATCAGATCTGGGCAGGAAACTAAAATAATTGGGTTAAAACTTGTAAAGATGTAGATGCGATTTAGTGCCACTTCAGAGAAACGGAAACTAGAACTCATTGACGATGGGGGTTCATGCTGGAGAGCTGACACATCTGGAAAGACATCTTGACCCTGTGTTGGAAGACTGGCAAACAGATGGACGTCTGTGCATCTAAAAGAAAAGGTTTGAAGAATGATGCGTATCATTCTTAGTGACTTTTCTTTCAGCTGAGTTTTTCAGTTTTCTAACGAACTACCTGGCACGGTGGCCTCAGGCAAGATTAGGAACCAAAGAACTGGATTACAGGTTAGGAGACTCATGGTCCCAACTCTGCTACTTATAACTAGTCATATCTTGGACAAGTGTATTAAACTTTGATTTTTTTCATGTATTTTACACTTCTTTTGAATTTAACACAATATCTTTATTTAAATTTAAATGCTAGTGATTTCTAATATCAAGGAAAGAGCTGGAAAACAAAGCAATTTCCCTCTTTTTAGTATCCCGTTTTCTCTTCTTTTTTTCTTTTTCCCTTTCTCCTTCCCTCCCTGCATTGCAGAACTTGGAAATAGGAATACAATATAATTTTTATCTGTTAAATAAAACGTTTGTTTAATCGATTGACAAATATGTACTTCTCAGCATTTAAAACAGAACCAATTTCTAGTTCAACAGAATTAGAGTTTGTTTCTAACCCAGTATTTGCTAAATATGGAAATCATGTTATCTTAACATTAATTCTCCAATCAATTCGTATTCTCTGAGAATCATTCATTGTGAATAAACTTGGAAAATACAATTGTTCAAGCTAAAAAGATATGGATTTTGAGCATTTTACTTGGAGAACAAATAAAACTTTCTAGTTATTTATGTCTTTTTTATGGTAATTTAAAAGCCACATATGTTTTAAACTTTTGCTGATTCAAATTTTATTTATAGAAGGATCACAATATATGAGAAATACCATTTACTTAATTACTAGTTATAGCACAAAAGAATGCATCATTTTAGAGAGTGTTAAATATGAAATTTGCTCCATTTTATGTTCATTTGAAACAAATCTACAGTGAACAAGTTAAAAAATAAATCATCCCATTGGGATTTTGAGAACTGTAACAGCCACTTCAAGCATAGAACAGTTATGTAACTTTTTCTATACAGTGTATTGTAAGTATTCAGTGTATTTACAGTACATTTTTGCTATGTATGTAATGACTATACATAAAAATCCAGCTGCTACAAATAAAAACCCTGCTTAGAAGTTGTTTATTTGAAACACTTGTAACCCGATGTCAAAAACATGTCCTTTTGTATTCCGTACGTCTGTGACTGTAGATTTCATTTTCTTCCAGTTGAGCTGAATTCCAGTTACACTCGCAGCGTTTGCTGCTACAGAACTATGAGAGTCTCCGTCATCTGTCTCGAAGCAAGCGTGTTCTGCTAGCTCTCCTATTAAGCACTGATGTTGGGTTATAATTGCCTACCTGACAAGGTCTTTACCTCCGGGAGATGCGGGGGTATAATTGAGTTATCCTTGGAACCCCAGTGCCCACCACAGTGCCCAGTGCTCTGGGCCTTCAGTGTGGGTGTTAAAGAATTATACAGATGGATCTTTCCACAGCCTCATTCATCTCCCTCTTCCTCACGAGTCCCTTCTCCACCAACAATTTCTGCTTCTCCCAATTATTTGCTCCGGCTTACTTGCATTTCAGCTCATAAAGGTTGTATTATCGTAAAAGAATACGAGCTCTGGAGTTGGGAATCCTGGATTTGATGCTGATCTCTCAAATTCGTTTATTTTTTTTCAAGCCTTAGTCTTCTCATCTGTAAGATGAGAAATGAGAATAATACCTGCCATCAGAGTGCTCAGTAGGGCAAAATTAAGGAAAGCATGAAACAGTCTTCATGCCAAGCCAAGTAGGAATGTAGTCAGTATCATTCCCTTCTTTTCCTTTGTCATACTCATTTTTTTAAAGTTAGGTAACTGAACCCAGTTAGGTTAAGTGACATTTCAAAAATTAAATCAATCTCTCTCTCTCTCTCTCGCTCTCTCTCTCTCTCTCCCTCTCTCCTTACTTTCCTTTACCTTTTAAACGAGCCAGTCAGCAAGACTTGAAATTTTGCCTCTTAAATATTATTTGAATTTATTTCTTTTTCTGCATTTCCATCTTAAACTTAGTCCCTCGGCATTTTAGCATGAGATTTTTATCAGTATCCTGCCTGTCTGCCAGAATCGTCTTTCTAAAATACCAGTCTGAGCATAACTGCTCTTTAGAGTCCACATTCCTTCACAGTTGTGCTTCAACTTAGCACAGCAGTCCGTGCCATGCCTTTTCTACACTGGCCCCATCGGTCCTTTGCTGTAGGTGATAACTGTTCATGCCGCTCTACTGATGAGACAAACTTCGGTGCCTGCAAATTCCTGTTCATCCTTGAAGACTTTCCTAACTTGCCCAAATACAATTAAACATTTGATTCTTTCGGTTGCCACAGTATCACTTTTTACCTACTTATAGTCTGTTTTTCACACATGCTGTGATAATTCGCTTCTGATTTCTCTTCCCACTCATTGGGAAATGATTTATTCTCTGTAAAATAAGTGGCGGGGGAGGTCCTACAAATCATTGATTCTCAACGCTGGCTGCACGTTAGAATCATTCCATCCAAGACCAGTTGTTTCAAAACCTCTGGAGAGGAATTTTTTTTTAAGTTCCTCGCATTTATCATATTGTAAGGAGAGTTGTTGAGAAGCACTTATACTAGACCTTGTTTCTAAGATAGCTTTCAGCTAAAATAGTCTGTTTTATGAACTTACACAGTTTTTAAAAATATAAGAGCATTCAAGTAATCAAACCAGGAATTAGAAAAAAATAGAATAAAAATACTTTATATGATAAGAGTTAAGGAAAGGTGTAGTATGTAATGAAATTATATTTGTGCAGAAACATGTAATTTTAGAACTCTGATTTTCTGGTTCCATCCTGTTAAAACTGAATATGGGCAGATTGAAGAAAATATTTCTTTCTGCAGTTTTTCTCTCCCCAATTATAAGCTGAGAGATGAATGTTATACAAAAATGTAAATAGATTTGATCCTGAATTCTTGATACCCTTAAGAAATTTCATTTAGAAGACAATTAATGCAGAAATAGCAATATTGAGAAAATATTTTTATATACACAGTTGACAAGAGTTAATTATTATATTAGAAAATAAATTGTGAACTCGAACATTAGCTGTTTAACAAATTATCACCAGGAGCTTTGGAAGGAGAACAGATAACATAAAATAACCCAACGTTGACATGAGTAATTTACCTAACTCAATGACACAAAATTCTGGTTCTCAAAAATTCATTTTGTGTGAAAATTTCAACTTGTTTGATCAAAGAACTTATAGTAAATACCCTTCTAATGCAGGGAATTACTTCGTGTGTGTATAAACTTTTATCTTTGAACTTCTTAATCCAAGTTTTCTCTTGTTTGAATTTAGAAATTTATTTTTACTGGCTGTTAGCCAGTATTTTCCTAATGTTTGTAATTCAGGGCAGCTTTAAAGGGCAGAGACAGCAGTTTTCCCATTGCTAAAATATTTTTTTCTTGAGTATATTTGCATATTTACCTGTTTGCATTTGGCTGGTTTTATATTATACTTCTGAAGTTTGATATTGATATTCTTTGAATTCTTTTATTATTTAGCATTACTTTTACATAGCGGTGATTATAAACCACTTTATTTACTAATGTTTCATGTGAATTTCAAGTCAGTATGAACAGTAAGGTACAGTGGAAAGAGATTTGCCTTTGGACCTCAGTTAATTCAAAACAATTGTTAGCACTGATTTTGGGGTGACCTTAGCCTGTTAATAGCCTAGGATCTTTTTAAACATCAGATCATCATTGGAGGTGTTATCCTGAATTTGTTCAGAAAAAATATGTGAGTGAACCAATAGAAGAACAAATGAAAGAGTGATGCCTCTTCTTTACTTCTGTATATTTTCTGATTCTGGCATAGAATCTAGTAATGGAGTGGTTTGTGTTTTGAGAGCAGAAGCCACATCCCAGGTTGATCTCACGTTGTGCTGGGCTTTCACCTGTGCTGGATAAATGTGTGACTAGTTTCATTTTGGAATAAAGTTATGTTATTGGGCCATGCAAGGTAATAAATTCATATTCATTGTCAGTTCAAGGCAATATTTTATCACGATTTATCTAGTTAAAGCTAAGTTATCACTTTACTTTCATAAGTAAATCATGACCCAATTAAAAAATATCTCCTAATGCCATTTCTTCAACTTCGCAGTTAGAGACTACTGGACAAAAGAGTGTTTCTTTGTTTGATATGGAATTTCAATTTTGAAAGAAAATTATCAAGCAGTTAAGTAGATATAAGATGACAGCTTGCAAGTTTGGTAGTAGAATTTCAGAATAGATTAACATTTATTCTTTATTTTTCCTTGCATTTACTGAAGATTTTCTTAGCTTATTTTCTTAATTGGGAGGGATATGTGGGAGTTTAAGGTGAACATAATGTCAAGGAATAATAGGTTGAAAAAATTCTTAAATAGGAAGAACAGATAATATTGTGTGAAAAAGTTTTACAATTTTGTGCCTCAAGTATCTTTTAGATTATCACCACTCATATCAGAGTTTGTACATCTTGCCATTATAGGGCATTATGGTACTTGTATCTTAGAATTAATTAACTGTGAACATTTTATTTTATATGAATGAATAATTTGAAATGAAAATTCATAGTCTTGACAAAAACTAGGAGTCGTATCTTAGTATTCCATAGCAAAATAAGCCCTTTTACGTGCATAGTCACCCACCTAAGGCGTCTTTTTGATGTCTGCTCCACTTACGTTAATGTAGGTGAGCATTCAGCCGTTCCCGCCTTCCTGGGCTTTTCGTTTGCGTGAGCTGTGCTTTCTGTACACTTATTGCCATCTGATTTAAAGCTTCATACTTAAAGTTTGTCACTTATCAGCATATACTTCTAGACTTTTTAAAATGCATTCTGTCAATCTGTCTCTTAATAATAGTGTTTAGTCCATTTACATTTAATATAATTATTGATAAGTTTGGATTTAGGTCTACTGTTTTACTCTGTTCATTGTTGTTTCTATTTTTTCTCTATTGTTAGTTTTAGAATTCCTTTTTAATTTCCCCATGAGCTTTATAGCTAAAAAATATTTGTATTTTTAAAAATTGTTGCTCTAGGAATTACAATATATAACCTTAACTTCTCAGTCTGCTTCAAGTTAAAATTGCATGACTTCCTTAGACTATAGTAATGTAATGTGAGAATGTGGTTAATATGGTCATCCTCCCCATCCTTTTTGCTATAACTGTTGTATGTACTACACATACATACATTATACGCCCTGTAACGGTGTTATAATTTTTACTTTAAATCAGATATTACATAAGTCAAGAGGAAAAACTAGGCTTTAGTGTTTATCTACGTGTTCACCATTCCTGATGCTTTGCATTTCTCTGGTCCAAGATTCCACCTGGTAACATTTCCCTTCAGCCTGAAGAAATCCTTCTAGCATTTCTTGGGTTGTGTGTGTCTGCTGGTGACAATTTTGCCTTCGTTATTAAATGATATTTTTGTTGAATATGGAATTCTGGTTGGACAGTTGCAGAGACTCTGGATCCCGTAAGGTTTCTTCTTCAGAGTATTGTATTATTTTAAGAGGCAGTTAACTCTGCTGGACTCACTTCTGCAGACTCTTCCCACAGTGAGCAGCAGCTGAAATCTTGCTTCTGTTCTTGTCGCCTTCGCAAAGCCACTGGGAGTCTGACCTGCATGTGCATCATGCAGGGGTCAGCAAGAACCTGGGACCGCGTTTATACACGGAGTCCAGGGGCTCCTCCTTTGTGCTTCTCCCTTTCTGGGAACTAAACATAGATTCAGGAAATAGATCCACATATGCACGGTCGATTGACTCACAATGAAGTGCAAAAGCAATTTAGTGAAGAAAGATCACCTTTTCTACAAAGGTGTTGAGATATGCAGACATCTTTACGCCAAAAACAAACAAACAAATCTTAGATTCAGATCTCACAGCCTATACACAAATTAACTCAAAGTATATTATAGCCTTAAATGTAAAACAAAAACAAATATCTAAAAGAAACATAGGAGATAGGCTTTGTGACCTTGGATTAAGCAAAGATTTCTTAGCAATAACCCTAAAAACATGATCTGTAAAAGAAAAGAATTGATAAATTGGACTTTATCAAATTAAAAACATAAAGAAAAGGTATAGACTGGGAGAAAATGTTACATATCTGATAAAGGACTTTTGTCCAGAATATATGAAGGACTCTCAAAAATAATGGTAAGAAAATAAACCACCTAATTTTAAACATGAACAAAAGATTTGATCAGATACTTAATCAAAGGTATACAGATAGCAAATAAGCACATTGAAAGACCCTCCACATCATTAGGGAAATGCAAATTAAAACCACAGTGAAGTACCACTACACACCCACTAAAATAAAAAAGATTGACCCTAATCAAGGGGACCAACTGGAATCCTCATTCACGGCTGGTAAGAATCCCAAATGGCACCACCACTTTGGAAAACAGTTTTCGTTTCTTTAACATTTTAACATGCAGCTGCCATACGATCCAGCCGTTTCACTCCTAGGTATTTGCCCAAGAAAAATGAAAGCATGTTCGTAACATCTTTATTTGTAATAAGCAAAAACTGGAAACAACTCAAGTGCCCACCAACAGGTGGATGGATAAACCGACTAGTGTGACATGCAGATGACAGTTCCATCAAATGTTTTGCCACGGCATGCGGACCGCCATCCTCCTCGCTCTCAGTGTCAGTTTTCTTGCTGCCCACCTACTGCTCAGCCCCTGAGCCAGTGTCACATAGTCAGACTTTTTTGTTGTGCCTGTGGCACTTTGGTTGCCCATCTCTGTATCAGTCAGAACGAGCCAGGTTATGATGTGATAATAAACAACCCCAGTGGCTTGAAATAAAAGCCACTTTGTCTCAAAGTGTGTTCATTGTGAGTTCGCTGAGAGTTCTCTTCTCTGTGTTCTCTCTGAGACCCAGGCTTGTAAAGGGGTCTTTATCTGAAACACCGCTTGTTGCTGTGAATGTTGACTTAATGCAAAGGTTTTTGACTTGTTGGAGTTAAGATAGATTTTCATGTCAGATTACTTTTTTATTTTCACCAGCATTAGTTGACTTTTGTCTCATTTTGGGATGCATTGAAATCTCTATAGATTTATATACATGTAAATGAAAATAACTATATAACTACAATATACAAAAATAACAATAACTTTAATCCATAGTACAAAAAAATTATACACAATGCTTTCAACTTTTATTCCTCCTGTAAGTGCTTCTTTAGACAGAAGCATCCTATAAGGAGCCGGAGGCCCAGAGAAGATCAGTGCATAGGCAGGTGCCGCATAGCCGTGAACCTGAACTAGAACCAAAGTTTTAATTTTAACACTTTTGTACAAATTGGGGGAAAAAATGTACCATATACTTACACATTCTTTTCTCTGACAGTCCCTTCCACAGACCACGTTTAAGAGGCCTCTCGCGCCCTCTCCTGCTGGTGGCCGGAGCACGATGGATCCCCCGGGGGCGCTGGACGCCGAGGACGAGCTGGGGCCGCTGGCCCACCTCGCTCCGAGTCCTCAGAGTGAAGCCGTCGCCTACGAGCTGCAGGAGCTGTCCCTGCAGTCCAGCCAGAACCTGCCCCCGCTGCACGAGAGGAAGAACGGTGAGCACGCAAAACACAAACACGGACAGATACAAAAATGCTAGAATTTACAAACGCACTAAGTATATTAAAGGGGCAGAATTAAGAATTTCAACTGGATTTACTGGGCTTTCCATAGTTCTTATGAGTCTTGCATTTATGAGTGTGTTTTTAAATTTCACTTTTAAAAGCCAGAAGGAAAAAAACTTTTTCCCTGTGGAACACTCCCTTACATACTACCTGGTTACTTATTTTTATGTGTTCTGAGTATTTCTCAATTTTTTTTCATGATTGGCCTTATCAAGAAAATGGATAAAAGACATAAACTGCTAATCTTGGTTCTTTAGTACATGTCTTTGGAGTATAACTTGTTCTCCCTTTAAATAAGTTATCTGACATTTGCTGTGAGATGCAGTGGTGTGCACTTTAATTGGTAAGCAGCAGCATTTCGGCTGAGGTGCTGTCAGCCCTCAGGAGGCCGTGGTTGGCTGAGATGGCTTTAGAACCTTCCACTGATTAGGAGCCTAGCTTCCTCTTAGATGGTGGCTGAGAGGGTGTGACCACGTCTACTGAAACGTAACTAATGTGATCACATTTACATAGTACACTGGACCAATATAATGTTCAAATTTTTACCTGCCGAAAGATGAACTGAATGGAGTATAAAATTGCAGTAATAGACAGTTGCTTAAGAAAATGGTCCTATGTAGCAGAGGAGAGAAGTGTGTGAGGAACGTTTACACTTTGTGGGATTTACTTGACCCAGCTCACGATAATCTCTTGCAAGAATGTTCTCTTGAGTACGTATGCCTCAGTGTAAAGTAAGCTCGAACATGAGGTAGTCTCTCCTTATTCACTTTTAGGGCAGTAGATGAAAAGGTAAAAGTTTTAATTTATTAATTTAGTTGCATGTACATAATTTAACATTTTATGAAACAGTGCATTAATATAGGATTACTTTATCCACACTCGTATTTCATAAAACCATCTTGTTCACACACTGTCCTTGAATCTTTGTGGTGTTTTCGTCACCCGTAGAACCCCTTTGTATCATCCAGTTTACGCTACAATCCAGGGTGCATCTTCATTTCTGTCTCTCTTGTCTGAATTAAGCAGTTTTTGAATACATGCGTGAGCTGACACCGAAGACTTTATGTCTAAGCCACAAATGCCATTCACAGAACAGTAGGGCTTGGTTTGTGTGTGTGCATGCGCGTGTGTGTGTGTCTGTCTTATAGTGGTATATTCATGATCTCTATAACATCATCATTTATATTTGACCTGTGATTAGTTATAACATTTTGTGGAGCTGTAGTTTGTTTTAGGATTTTTTATATACATATTTATTTGACTATATTCTACATATATTTATATATATTTTATATTATATATATTTGAGTTTATAATACATTTACATGGCTTAAAATATAAAGGGTACACATGGGTACAAAGTAAAAAGGAGGTCACGCTCTGTCTTGTTCTTTAGCTACCAATTACTTGCCTGGATTTAGCAACTGTTACTTTGTGTCCTTTTTAAAAGCAGTTTTTGAAAGTCTTCTTTGTAACAACATCAAACACTTCCAATTTTAAGATTGTAACTTGGGAATAATTAATATGCTGATTTTTTTCTCTCACTTTTTTCCCCCTGAGTCTAATATTTCTATAAACCTTCTAAAACCAGCTTCATATGAAGTTGATTTTTAAGCTAATACATTTTTCTCAAATACTTTTTTTTTAATATTAAGTAAATAAAAGAACATCTCATAATACGAGATACTGTGTAAGGACTCAAATATGAGACAGTCTTCTTTTTTTCTAACAAGTGACTTCAGGAAGTTAAAAACCCTACCTTATATTTAGGCATACACTCTAATTTTAGGTTTATGATATATTAGCCTAATTTGCAAATACATGTCAGGGTATAAATGCAATCTTTGTACAGCTATCAGAGATCTAGGTTTTTGCTACAGTTATGTGAGTATAGTGGAACCACATCAGACAATATATAGATGGAAGAATCATAACTTTCTTACCTTAATGATTTTTTTTTCAAGTTTAATACTCATTATTTAGGACTTCTTTTTAAAAAAATTTATTTAAATTAGTTTCAAGTAAACATCACATTGGTTAAACATCTATATACTTCATAAAACGATCCCCCCAGTTGCTCCCTCCCTCCCTGGCCCTCCACCTCACCATCATATTACTGCTGACTGCATTCCCTGTGCCGTGCTCCCCATCCCCGTGACCATCTATCAACTGCTGATCTGTACTTCTTTAACCCTTCACCCCATCCTCTCAATCCCCCTCCTCTCTGTTTGTCCCCCAATCATACACTATATTTGTGAGTCTGTTTTTGATTCACTTGTTCTTTTTGTTTTTTATATTCTGCATACAAGTGAAATCATATGGTATTTATCTTTCTCTGTCTCACTTATTCTACTCAGCGTAATAACCTCTAGCTCCATTCATGTCATTGCAAATGGCAGGATTTCATTTTTTTAATGACTGAGTAATATTGTATTGTATATATGAACCATAATTTTTTTTATCCAGTCGTCTGTTGATGGGAATTTAGGTTGCGTCCATATTTTGGCTATTGTAAATTGTGTCGCCTTGAATATTGGGGTACATAGATTTTTTGCGAATTATCATTTTGGTTTTCTTTGGATAAATACCCAGAAGTGCAATTGCTGGGTCTAAAAGTATATCCAGTTTTAATTTTTTGGCACTATGTCTGTTTTCCATAGCAGCTGTACCAATTTGCAATCCCACCAACAATGTACGAGGGTTCCCTTTCCTCTGCATCCTCGCCAACACTTATTTTTTTGATTTATTGATGATAGCCACTCTGACAGGTGTGCGATGATATCTCATTGTGGTTTTAATTTGCGTTTCTCTGATGGTTAGTGACCTTGAGCATCTTTTCATATGTCTATTGGCCATTGTATTTCCTCTTTGGAGAAGTGTCTGTTCAGGTCTTCTGCCCATTTTTTAATTGGATTGTTTGTTTTTTGTTGTTGTTGTTGAGTTGTATGAGTTCTTTATGTATTTTGGATATTAACCCCTTATCAGATATATCATTAGCACATATCTTCTCCCAGTCGGTTGTCTTTTGTTGATGATTTCCTTTGCTGTGCAGAAACTTTTGAGTTTGATGTAGTCCAATTTGTTTATTTTCTGTTGTTGTTTTCCTTGCCTGAGGAGCTATATCTGAAAAGAAATTCCTGTTAGTAATATCAGAGAGTTTACTGCCTATGTTTTCTTCTAGAAGTTTTATGGTTTTGTGTCTTAACATTTAGTTCTTTGACCCATTAGGACTTCTTAATGCCATGTTTAAATCATGTCATATACAAAATGAAGATGTTAATCTCAAAATTAATCAATACAAAGTGTAGGTATTTCGAGATAATCACATTTAGATATTTTCTTGGTGATCATGTTGTATTGTTATTCCTAAGCCTTTGACTTTCACATGTCAGAATTTTCTGCTGGGGAAAAATGAAGAGATTTCAGTCTGGGATTAGTGTGTAGGATTGTATCACCAAATAGTTTATAAATAAATTTTACAAGGAACATGAAGTTGACATTTAAGTAATGATTCCAGGATCTCCCTTATTTTTGATTAATGTTTATGTTGGCAGTGGGAGTGGAGTGGCAGAACATTCCCACTGCTGGAGTAAACATGGCAGATAAGCTAGGGTTTTCCTTTACCCGTGAATGCGGCCCAAATAATTCTGTGGTTAGTGGCACGTCAAAAGTAAGGCAACCATGTAGCAGTTGACTCCTCCCGAGAAGTGAGTCTTTCATAAAGTGGATATACAGAAACACATGGACGTGTATTTTTACTAGAACAATGCATACACGGGAAATCGAGCTTCGTTTTGACATTTCAGATGCACAGTAGAGCCATTTTTATGGTTCAGCATTGACATTTCTTCACATTGGTTAACACCGGGAAAAAGAGGGAAATCAGTCAAGGGGACAGTTCGTTCTTTTAATCTTTAAATTGGAAAAGCTCAGATGCTATAAACTGAATATAGCTGTATAGAAGGGGGGAAGGCAGAGTTGGTGGAAACAGCGTCCCTGAGAGAGCTGCCGCTCTTGCTGGTGCCGCACATGGACGAGACGGTCAGAAGCAGCTGCCCGTCCATGAGGCCGTGCGGCGTGTGCTGGCGCGCGGAGCTAAGCTTTGAGGTCATCGCCAGGGGTCCTAGGGTGAGCAGATGGGGAGATGGAGACTTCCCTGTTCTGAGACCGGTGGGTATTTCAGCACTTCTCGGCACGTCTCTGATGACGAGGGCTGCGTTTTCACATGGCCACAGCTATGCCACGGGCCACTGTCACAGTGTCAAGTAGAGGACCGTAGCGTCTGGCACCATCCTCTTCCCATGGTAACTGGCTTTCTGAAATGCACTACGAAGTGCGTGTTAGCCCTTGGAGAAGAGGAGAGACTTACATGTTGTTCTCATTTTAAACTTTGGCATTACTCATTACTAGTTGTTAGGTTTTTGAGCTTATAGTCCCATCTGGGATTTTATTTTTTCTAAGATTTTCTGTCCATTAAGTTTATCACACTGAACCATTTTAGACCATTTCTTGTTCTACTCCAGAATGCTCACTTATTAGAGAGAAAACAATTTATTCAGAGGTGTGTTGCACACCAGGGGAGACGAGGTGGCGCTCTGTGCTGGATGCAGTACGGGTATTAACACACTCGCAGTCACGTGCACTTTGCCGCACCACGGAACCCAGCCAGGAAAACTGCTTGCCTCGTACGTACCCTGGCAGATGAAAGGTGTATGTTCACAGCTGGTCTTTTCTTTGGGTTTTACTCTGAAAACATCTCCCTGCTCCTCATGAACCTGTTCGGCTTAGTGTCACTCCGGGTGTTTGGAAGTGCAGAAAGGCGATGAGTGTTCATCCTGAGCACAGCCCTGTTCCTCAGAGTGAACACGAGCTGTTAGAGCTGATGGAGACTGGTGAGGGAAGGAGGGGATAGATCCGGTTTTCTCTGGAGCAGACGTTAACGTCTCATGGTGTCCTAAACCGGGAAGAAATAATTAGATGCTAAATAGCCAAGACATGGGTTTTCCTCTACCCATGAGCGTGGCCAAAGTAATTCTGTAAGAACTGTGGGATTCTTGCTTTCCCTTTCTACAACTGGAGATAATAGAAATGAAATAATTTTCTGTAAAATTATTTTGTCATTGGCTTAACCGTTAACATATTTAGGATCTTAAATATTAAAAAAAAATACTCAGACATGTTAATAATCATTTGATACATTTTGATAACTTCTTTTTCTGCTTTCAGGAGTTACTTAGTCCTTAGGTTGAGGAGAAAAATATATACTCCTTGAGTATAATTTTGCTTAATTTCTAATTTTTTTGAAAATTAGGCATTAGGACTTATACTAAATACAATTATAAAGTTTAAAAGCCAGCTGTGAACCTCCTGACAGCTGCAAATGAAATTCTTGATTAATTAATTAGAATTAATTCTTGGTTAATTAATCAGAATTAATCAATTCTTGATTAATGGCTTGACAATCTCTTGGACCCTTCAGAATGGAAAAGGAAAAAGCCATAGGAGTGGCGTAAGGGGCAATGTCTTTCACGGAGGGCGTCGTTGTCTCCTGTCATCGAACATGCTTCGTTTCTCAGTGGCAGTCAGCACCGGTAGCCCTGTCCACCCCTTTTTCTGTTCCGGGTTGCTTAGTCAGATAGCTTGCTGTTACCTGGGATCCAGTTGGCCTCAGGACACTGCCGAACACACCGAAGCAGTGCGTGTGGGGAGGGAGGGGAGCGGCGGGCCCTGACGTCCAGCCTCCCCTCTGCGGCGGCTGTGTCGGAGTGCTGACGCGCACGCTGTGACGGTCGTTCCGAGGGGCCGAGTGAAGCGCACGATTGCAGAGTGCATCAGCGGGAGCACGGGCCCCAGTGGCAGCCTCCATTTCAGTCGTTCGTTCAGGCTTTCAGGGGCGGCCTCTTGCAGAGATACCCTAGGAGTGTCAGCAATTAACACATTTATAGTAAAAGTAAAATTTAGAACATAGTTTCATCCAACATGAGACCCTATTATCTTAAACTTAGAAAAATGCTTAAAATGATTGCAAACCTTGCCTAGAGTTACTAGAGTCATAGAAATACATCATTTCTTATATAGACTACTTGAGGTAATTTTTATAAAACTAGAGTCCACTATATAATTTATATTAGGCAGTAGACCAGTGAATAAACTGAAATTAATTTGTCATTATTTTATTAAACTAACTTATTATTTTTGAACAGCCTTTCCTGTCTTAGAAAGGTAACATCTCAAATATAAATGATGAGTTGATAACTGTGATCAGCTGGAACCCCCAGCTACCCATAAGCCTTTCTGGGCTCCTTGCAATTGGTGTGTTTATAGCTGAATAGTTGAATCAGACCCTGTGCTGGGCCAAGGGACCTCACTGAAGTTCAGTCGGGGCTCTTTTTACTTACATGTGCCACCTGACCAACCACAATGACCTCTGCTAGCCGAAAAGGAAGAGAGAGTGTGAAAACCAGATACCTGGATGCCTGCTGTCTGCCAGAACTCTGAGAGAGCCCGGTAAATGCGGGGAGCACACTGGAAAACAGTGACCCACGGTTATTTAAGTACTATTGGGACAAATATGTCGGAATAACAAAATGTATTGGAATTTTTTCTTGGGTTTGTAGTTAAGAATCACCCAGACTAACAAGTACGTATCATACCCAGTGTTTTCCTAACGCCCTTCAGTTAATTCATACCGTGGGCCGCCCTTGCTCGCCGCCCTCACTGTCAGCAGGTGGTGTGATCGTTTGGAAGTCGGGACTCCGTCTCCCCTGCTGACTCGGTGTGTGAGCTCGGGTAAGCCCCAGGAGCTCCCCGTGTCGCAGGAGCTCCCTGTCACATCCGCAGTGGGCCGTCAGCCCACGTGTCCCTCCTGGCTGCCCTCCTGCGTTCCGCCATGCGTTTCTGTAGCTCACTAGCACTTTCGCCTTGTGCTGGTCACTGGGCAGCAGAAAGAAAGACAGGAAAACGACTTCCATCTCAGTTAACCAGAGGAATTGTCCATACGTAGAAACTAGTAATGTCACTGTTTACTACGTTTCTCACAGATGTATTATTAAACATACATGCCAGCTCGCTCAAAGTCAGACTTTCCTCCATATGTAAAGGAAAAGACGAATTGACTCAATTTGTGTTATCCTCAAAAATAATGTATCTAACTTAGAATTAGTGGTATCTTCCTATTTATCGTTTTCAAGGGTTGGCAGATATATGTCAGTATTTTTATAATAGCATCAGACTATCAGTTAAAAGAAAATATTTTAGGTTTTTTTTTTTTTTAACCTAAATCATTCATGTTCTATTCAGGTCTTTTATGTTGTTTTCATTTAAAAAATGGTAGTAGTTGGGTGTCTGTTTCGCCAACTAAAAATTCAATTCATGACCTCTCTTTTTAACAAAGATAAAGCAAGAAAAGGAAAATGTAGGATTCACAGCTTGCTTTTGTTTCTGGTGGGCTGAGTATAAAAACTACCAACTGTTAGAATTCGTCAGCTCTCTGCAGAGTTGAGATTCATCACTACCAAATAGGAGACCCTCTCGGACACAAGCCGTGATTCCTGACGTGGCAGTTAAGAAGTACAGCAGTTGGGCTGCTCGCTCAAGCCGCATCATGTACTGTATAAAAGAAAAGCTTGCCATTATCAGTATACTCAGCTCGCCCAAAGTAGTAAACACACACACACACACACAAGAGTGGATATGGGGATATTTTTAATTGTTAGAAAGCATTTATTGAATGATCATCATGTCTCTTACCTTAAAATAATTCTTAGATTTTAAGCCTCTAGTCCACTGTTGGCAGTTCAAAATGTAATGTGTTCTTATAAAATTGTTGGATGCATTGATCTTTGAAATATTCCCTCAACTTTACACAGAAATTAGTTTAGAGATGATTTTAACAGATAACAGAGAGCAGGAAGAGCCAAGCGCTAAGGAAGGAGGGCCGTGGAGTTGGGTCTGGAGCCCGCTCCAGCGCGCTTGACGTGGGGGGTCAGGCCACAGCACGCCTGCCTCTCTCTCGGTAAACAGGCATCACATCAGACGATTCGTAGGCTACGGGAGGATTAATGAAGTGAAGCATTTATGGTGACGGGCTCATCATCAGTGCTCAGTACACATAGTAGTTACCCAGCACCGCATGCTTGATGCCTGCACAGCGGTAACGCGCACCGGCCCTGGGGCCACCCCGTGGGAGCCTGGAGCCCGGCTGCGGCCTTCCCGGTGATGTGCATTTCAACAAGTTCGGTCTCCTCCTTCACCTCAGTTTTCTCATCTGCAAAACGGGGGTCATACTAGTACCTGCTTCTTAGGGTTGCTGTGAGGATTAAATGGGTTTGTATAAGTCAAGTATTTCAAACAGTGTGGGCATATAATTAGCACACTATAACTATCTGTTAGGAGAATGCAATATTTCAATTCATCCTAAGCGGATATTGTTTTTCAGGGTTCCGTTATCATGTTTTATAATATAGTGTTTCTTTCAATAGTCCCAACAGTTTCTGCCCCCATTTTCCACAAGTACTTCTTCTTAAAGATGTCAGCATGACATGCAGTTTCTTAACGTCTCTCCGTGTACCTTCCTAACATTTGAAGAGCAGCTTATCTGATGGGAGCCGAGAGGGCCAGTAGAGTAGCCACTGATTTCCCATGAAGTTTGTCTTTCTCGTTGGTACTGCCAGTTCCCACAATCCTAGCATTCCCTGGGCATCAGTCAGTGTCTACAAGGAATGATTTTCATATATTAAAGCATGTGAAAAGACAAACAGGCCAAAACTCAGAGCCCTCTAGGGACTGTGACCTCCAAAACAGACTCCGCTCTGACATTTTCACAGGCTGCTGGAAGGAATTCCAGCAGGGTCATTCCATTTGGTAAACTCCCAAACAAACCCTCTGTCATCGAGGACTGATTTATAGATTCTTCTCCTCCTCATGTACTAGTTCTGAGGAGATTAAGATAGTAGATATGGTTGCTGAGACTCTTTTAAGGCATCCGATGTATATGATAAGTACTATACAGAAGGCTTTTGGTATTTTGAAGTAATAAAACAGCTAGCTATTTGTTATGTTGAGATTTCTTGCTCTGAGTTGTCTTTTAAATTCTTTTTCTTTTCGATTCCAAGAAATCTTATGTATTAATAAGATTTATCTCTAAGTTAAATTTTTTTCATTATTAACTCAATTATTTAACAAAGAAATGGACGAATTTTAGAAATAATCTTTTACAAAATAGATATTTTAAATGTGTATATGATAACTTATTTCACAAGGACCTTTGGAATATGTGAAAACAGGCGTTTCTGGTGTAGTAGAATATTCTATGAGCTCTTAGTGTGATGGCAGTTGTTTAGATGATACTTTAAGGTTACTGGGATGGGGGTGGATCTATAAGTTGTTTTTTAATTAATCCGAATCCTCTTAAAATATTTTACTGTGTATTATGATACATTTCTTTTTTTAAAAAAAGAATATACTCCTAAAAATAAATGAGAAGGGCAGAACCCAAGAGATTTGGAGCCTGGACAACTTAAGGAAGTGGGTAATTAGGACTTATTTGGTGTATAGTTGGCCTTAAATGCTGCAGCCTCATGCTTGTCCCAGTCTGAAGTCTGTGAGTGGCATGTATGAAATTCCAGAGGTGAACGGCATTCCTCATTTGCAGGGTCAGGTTTATTGGGAGATTTTGTGTGGTTTGTTTCTTTCTTTGCATGTTTCCTTTAAATCAGTTAATCCTTCAGATGAATGTACAGAGCTTTGTTAAATAGAAGAGTCCTACATCTTCAAAAAATTCTTATAATTTGATATCTCATTCTGTTGTAGGACTATAATATGATTTGGACAAATTCAAAAATTGGACACAGGCAAATAAATTGATATGTGATCTCAACCAAGCCTCTTAAAATCAGTAATAAAAATAAAACTCATTTTATCATATTCTACTAACCTGTCAGAAACCCAAGTTATTTCGGAAGTCTCTTAGTAAAATCAAATGGAAGCAAATGTGATGTAATAAATTGCTTAGTAACTGGTCACACAAATAGTTATTGAATGTATTAAAAGAATTTTATATATGTTGCTATTTCTGTTAGATAGTCCCTTCATTTTTCAAAGAAATGGAGTTTGGATAAATAAGTTGCTGATGAACTAGCAAAATCTCTGTTTGCATAATGTGTGCTTGTTTATTTGTGCATAGAAGAGTAGCTGCTTGGTTGATTGCCGAATGCTTTCAAAAGCTGAAGATTTGTTTGGACACTCAAATATTATATGGAGAATTTCTTCAGATAAAGGAAGTTAAACTTCTATCAATCAGATCAAGTTAGGACTGAACAAGCTGAAATTTAAAGAAATGCAAGAACTTCGTCCTGCACTGTGAACTTCAGAGCCCAGTCGTTTGAGGCCGTGCGGTCGACCCTTGAGCAACAAGGGTCTGTCTTTTCACGTGTGGACAGTTGTCGGTAGACGTGTGCTTGGCCCTCCGTGTCCCCAGGCTTCACATCCACGAAGTCAACCAGCTGTGGGTTGAAAACGGGTTTTGGTGCTTGATGGGAGTCCAGAGGGGTGAAGGGCCGATGAAGGCAGGGCGTGGGTTTTCGCCTGCACAGGGGTCCGCGTCCCTAACCCCGCAGCGCTCAGTGGTCGGCGTGCTTTGGCTTTTGTTTTCTTCACCTGTTAACACTGAAACTATGTTAAGTATGTTCTCTCATGAAGATGAATGTATTTCTTAAATGGCCATGAATGTTTCCTGTACCCTTGAGGGATACGGTTAGGTTCAGTTAGTTTATAAGGTCGTTCAAGTCTTATTACTTTCACCAGTTTTCTTTTTACTTGTTCTGCCAATGACTCAGGCATATTGAAAACCCCAACTACTGTTGTGGATCTGTTTGTTTCTCCTTTCAGGATTGTTCTTCCTTCAGGTATTTGAGGCTCTGGTACATGTTCTTGATGAATTGATCCCTTTACATTACAGAGTGTCCCTCCATTCTTGGTAACGATTCTTCCAGTACCTGTTTTGTTTGATATTAATGTAGCCCCTCTGAGTTTCTTACGTTTAGCATTGCATGATACACCTTTTCCCAGATTTTACCTTTAACCCATCTGTACCTTTATATGTAAAGTACATTTCTTTTAGACGGCATAGAACCGTATCTTTCTTTTTTTAATCTAGTCTGGCAATCTCTGTCTTTCAGTTTTAGTATTTAGATGGTTTGCATTTAAGGTGATTATTTGATATATTTGGTGTACTGGTCATCTATTGCTGTGTAACAGATTACTTTGTACTTTAGCAGCTTAACACAAAACACACTTTCCATTTCACAGTTTCTGTGGATCAGGAATTCGGGCGCAGCTGCACTCGGTACCTCTATGTCAAGGTCTCTCTCAAGCCTGCGTTTGGGTTTCAGGCAAGGCTGGGCCTCTGCTCGTAGTTACCTTGTTCTTAGTGACCTTGTTCTTAGTGAGACTCGGTTCCTTGAAGCTATGGGGCCCTCAGTTCCAGCCACGTGGGCCTCTCCAACATGACAATAAGGAGAAGTCTTCTGGCAAAACGGTGATAATTTTTTGCAGTACATCCTCAACATTGCCCAATTTTATTGATTAGAAACAAATTACTCAAGGGGGGAAAGGATTATACAAAGCCGGAAATACTAGAAGGCGGGATCCACTGGGCGCTGTCGTAGGCACTGCTTACCATAATTGAGCTTAAATCTATCATTTTGCTGTGTGTTTGTCCAATCTGTTCTCTGTTCCTTTATTCCTCTTTTCTGGCCCCCCTTTTTTTAGTTAATTCTTTTATTAGTATTTCATTTTCACAACATCTTAGTAGCTATACTTCTTTTCAAATGTTCACTGGTCTTTTCTAATGCATGTCTAATATGCTGCTAATCTTATCTAATTAAATGTTTCCTTTAGATCTCTACAAGTTCCATTTTGTTCTTCATTGTCCATTTCTCTTGTCACTGTATTTATGTTTTCCTTTAAATATGTGTAGCTAGTTATAAAAGCTGTGAGTTCCATTTTTTTCCTGTCATTTCTGGGTCTGTTTTTACTGACAGTTTTTTCTCCTGTTAAAGAGACATTTTCTTGCCTTTGGCAAGTCTAGTAATTTTGGGGGGGAGTGTGTAGCATTGTGAATATTACATTGTTGAGTGGCTGGTTATGTTTTTATTATCTTCCTTTAGCGTGTTGGACTTTGGTCAGAATGTTGGACTTTTGGATCATCCTCAAGGCCTTTTTTAAGCGCCTTAGGAAAGATCTAGGGAGGCATTTACACCAGAGATGGTGCCTCAGCTACCTCTGGAATCTTGACTCCCTTTGGAGTCTCTGCTGAATAATGCCCTGGGGGGACTTTTCTCTCAGGCTGGTTGGAGATGGAACATCCCCAGCCAGTGTGTGCTCTGGTATTGTTTAGCTTGCGTCTCATTTCTTGCCCAGCCTTGTGAAACTTCACGCTGTGCACATATAGCTTAGCACTCCGCAGAGACTCAGAGGCACCCTTACGCAGATGCCTCGGGCTCTTTCAGCATTAGACTCCCCTTTTCAGAAATGTGCCCTGCAACTCCAGCTGTCGTAGCCTCCCACGCTCTCCGCCCTGTCTCAGTTCAGCTAGCCCGACATGCTCAGCTAGAATTGCACTCACAGCCTGGAAATTGCCTCCAGGCAGAAAACTAGGGCAGCTGTCAGGCTTATCGCATTTGTTTTTCTTCTGGTAGCGGTGGCAGTCCTGCCCTGCCTGTTTCCCGAGCGCTTGTTTCCCGTACTCCGTCCAGAGAGGTGAAGTCGACTCCTTGTCAGTCCATTGCAGCTGAAAACAGGGTCTGGAAGTGCGATTTTCGCACACAGCGTGTGCTTTTCCTCTTCGAGTACACGTAACTGAGCTTTCGGGCTGGACCGCAGCAGCAAAGTCATTTTAGTTTTGTATCCGCCCAGACACTCAGACTTTACTGGGCTTACCAAGTTGCTCCCAGCTTTTTGGCGAGTGCATGAATGCAAGCAAATTACTGGTTAAAGACTGAGGCTGGTAGTTATGGTCGGTTTTTGTGATAAGTGGCTTTCCAGCTTTTGCTGTTGGTACACAATGGTCAGCAAGAGTGTCGTAAAAGATATCATGGTACGGCCTCTTGATCACGGAGAGCCGGTGGCATGGTTATGAGGTTGGCACAAGAAGCCATCATTTGGTGGGGGGAGGGGCTCCTCCAGGAGCAGAGTTCCCACTGGTCAGTAGAGTCCACTCTTCATGAACAAAGAACTGATTAGATATTTCCTCTTTACAGAAATATTAAAATTCTTTTTGCTTCAACTTGGCAAGAGTTAGCTTTTAGAAGAGATAACCAAAGATGATATTTTTCTTCTCACATGTGTATTAATGGGAATTTACTTGTCAAGAATACAGAGGTTATACTCTCTATATAAGTGGAAAAGCAAGGAGGAAAGTTGTATATTTATCACAAATGTTACTAACCAACCTCTTTAATCCCCATCAACCTCTCCTCTTCCCTCCAAAATGGAAAGCCCTGGAAAAATGCATAGGAAAAAATACCCTAAAATGAATTATATCAGGTTGTTTTTTGGCAGTTTAGGAAAATACATGTAGACTACTACACCAGCTTTCTTTCCAATAGTTTGCTTTTTTCATAATATGCACGTAATACTTTACACTAATGAAAAAAAACACCTTTAAACAACCCCACCATATTATATAGTGAGAAATATCAGCGTGATTTGGTAGCTCACGATTCTATTATGATATTGGGGGATGCTGCTTAGAGCCAACTAAATGTCACGTGGAATCTGCAGAACTCATCAGATTCTCACCCTTTATCGACCGACAGAGCTTTAAAAGGAGAATTTATGTTGATAAATTTATGTTGAGAATTTATTTTGAGAAGAATAGAAACGAAGTAGAATATCACTAAGATTACTTAGGAATCATAGAAGTCTCCGTGGTCTGGTTACTCATGGTCTGCACTTCTGCGCTATTGGGCCCCGAGGTGGAAGGCCCCCGCCTCGGCTCACGTGGCCGCCGTTGCCGCCCACCTCTGCCTCCGAGTGGCTGTCTCAGCGCCGCCGCGAAGCCGGGGTGGGTGAGGAGACAAAGAACAGATGGGAGTTGCTCACGCTGGGTGTGAACGAGGCTCACGTATCCAAACTGGCCCCAGAGTGGGAACAGGGCCTGGATCTGGAGTGCAGTGCCGTTGAAGAGCTAGCTGTCCACGGCGGGCCTCTCGTTCGGTCCAGGTGACCCGTTGCTAGTAACATGGGAACAGTATTGAGTAAATAAGACAGCATTGAGTAAACAGAAAGCAAAAAGGCTAATTATGTTTTTGAAAATTAAAATCGTCAGTGTATACTCATACTGTACACTTTAGAATATATTATGTGGTTTTTTACCAAGTAAGTTTCATATATATAATTGCATTTTATTGGCTCCCGTGTCTGAAAACATAGTTATTTGAATTAATGTGTTAAGGGGTCTAAATATGTGAATACAGACACTTTTCCAATAGAATTTCAGTAGAATTTTTATTTTTAAGCTATTCCCTTTTTAAAAGGTGCTGCTCCCCACCTTTACTTTTTTAAAGGAATATAGCTATGCAAATTAAACACAACTCTCATACAGCACTCCCACCTTATCTGCAGTTTCACTTTACACGGTTTCAGTTACCTGTAGTCAGCTGTGGCTTCGGTGTATTAGATGGAAAATTCCAGAAATAAACGATTCATAAATTTTAATACCATTTGGAGTAGCATGGTGAAATCTCCCACATCGCGCTCCATCCCGCCCGAGCTGTGACTCGCTCCTTCAATCCAGCGTCTCCATACTGTGCACGCTCCCTGCCTGTCAGCCACTTAGTAGCCACGTTTATCCCATCGACGTCTGCAGAATCACAGCGCTTGGGTTCAGGTCACCCCCGTGGTAGCCTAGTGCTACATCACAGTGCCTGAGTCATTCACATCACTCCCTCCCATCACACAGGCGCTGTCTGTGATCTCTCAGCATCACAAGAAGTGTGAGTGCGGTGCAGTAAGAATCAGAGACCACATTCACATAACATTACAGTTCGTCATGATTGTTCTGTTTTGTTATCGTTCATCTCTTACCGCGCCTACTTCATAAATTTATCATAGGTGTGTATGTATAGGAAAAACACAGTATATATGGGGTTCGGTACTCTGCGGTTTCACACATCCACTGGCAGTCTTGGAATGTATCCCCCACAGATAAAGGGGGGACGACTGTAGTCTCATTTTCTTAGTTACTCTGTCTTCTCACAAAAAAGAACCAGTTTTTTCTCTCTCTCTTCTGATATAACCAATCAATACTTTGTTTTAAATCTGTGTTCAAACAAGGCACCGTGCTAGATTTTTCCATGCATTTCTACATATTTCTGCAGTCTTTCCCTGGGCCACGCAGTAGGCCTAGAACCCAGACTGGTAAAAAGCCAAGTTAAAGTACTAAATTCTGCCAGCAGGGAGAGTTCCTTCCCTGAGTAGGTAGAGGCGTTTTACTGTATGAGGGAGAGTTTGTTTCCATTCTATAAGACCTATAAACTGAAGGTCAGAAAGATTAGCTGATGCAAGCACAAGCTGCTGAAAGAGAGAGAAGTTTTAAAGTTATGGTTGGCTTTAAGATTATAAAGAGTACTATTAGAATAGGAAAGATAAGTATTTAGTAGAAAGAGTTAAAGTTACTTTAAGATAGATTATTGCTTTTAACTTTTATATAAAGAGAATAGTTACAAATGGTATAAATGTAGCCACATATAAAGCTAAAATTTTAAATGTTAAGGTTTTACTTAACCAGAATAGTTCTACTTTCAAAGCCTGTTGGAGATCAAGAGATTTTACAGTTACCTCCAGCCTCATTGAATCTGTCAGGACTGGCTCCCGTTTAAGTTTCCCTGACATATGTAATGGGTGCTGTGTGAAGTTTATCCATGTGGACAGTTGTACAAATAAAGAAAAACTCACAGCCTTTTCAGGATTCTCTTCTCATGTCACATTTCACTTTATACACCGTATTTTTCAACCAGGATCTAATCAGGGATCACTTATTGCATTTAGCTGTCATATACCTTTAGTCTCCCCTGATCTAGAACAGTTCCCCTCTTTTTAAACCCTTTTCCTATTCAGAAACAAAGTGCAGCTCACGTGGGAATGCTGCATTTTCTAGGATTTGACATTTTTAGTGATCGAACTACTATAGAATGCTATCGATAGAATGACGTCATTTGTTTCCAAAGACTATCAATATACCAGAGTGATGCGAAAATAATAATAAGCACGAGATAATTTCATGGCATACGTGGGGGTAAGGTTAGGACCATAATCCATGAATTATCTCACGCTGTAGCCACGAGTGTCATCGGCAACTATTTTCAAAGAAATTGGGAAAAGGTTTAAAAAAGACTATTTTTTGAGATCAGTTTTAGGTTTACAGCAGAATTAAGAAGACATTACAGAGATTTCCCATATATCCCAATGCATGCATAACCTCCCCCATTATCAGCTTCACTCACCAGAATAGTACATATTGTTTCAAGAATGAACCTACACTCACACATCGTAATCACCCCAAGTCCATAGTTCACCTTAGGGTTCACTCTTGGTGGTGTACATTTCGTGGGTTTGAACAAAGGTATAATGACACGTGTCCACCATTATCATATCACATAGGACATTATCACTGCCTTAAAAATCCTGTGTGCTCTCTCTGCTCATCTCTTCTCTCTCCCACCATCCCCCAGCCTAGCAACCACTGATACTTTTATTGTCTCCATAGTTTTACCTTTTCCAGAATGCCATGTAAGTGGAGAATCATACTGTATGTAGCCTTTTCAGATTGGTTTTTATCACTTAGTAACATGCGCTTAAGTTTCCTCCGTGTCTTTGCATAGCCTGAGAGCTCCTTTCCTTTAGTTCTGAATATCCAACATTCCATTGTCTGGCTGGACCGCACTTTACTGATCCACTCACCATCCTGACGAAAGCTGCTGCAGGCATCTGTGTGCTGGCTTGTGCAGACACAGTTTCCAGCTCCTCTGGGCAGTCGTATGGTAAGAGTGTGTTTAGTGTAATGAGAAGCTGTCCAGGCCTTCCAAAGTGGCTGTACCATTCTGCGTTTCTAACCACTTTTTTCTTTTTAATGTTTCACAGCTTGGCATTTTGGAAGAGGCCAGGCCAGTTATTTTACAAAATGACCCTCAGTTTGTATTTGTCTGTCTGGGTTTTTGCAGTCAGTCCAAGCTAAACATTTTGTTGTGAATATTATATAGGTGGCATTGTGTCCTCAGTGAGGACACATGACAGTTTGTCACATTATTGGTGAGATTCACTGTGATCAGTTGGTTAAAGCAGTGTTCCCCTTCGCCTCCTATTTCTTCCACGTGAATGTACCATCTCTTCTTTGTAATTAATTATGATTACAGTGATAACGCGTGGGACAGTACTTTGAGACCACCTGACCATTCTGCTTCCCAACCATCATTCACCCGTGGTTATAATGATTCTTGCCTAACTAGTTATAAAAGTACTTGAAAAGGATGGTTTTCTTATTCTGACATTCTCTTTCCGTTTATTACCTGGCATTCTTCTGAAAGAACCTTTTCTAAGGGAAATAACCCTATGGACTCATAGGTTAGTTATTTAGGTGGCAAGGTACTCTCCATTACTGTCATTTCCGATACACAGGTCACCCCGATCTGGCCCGTGAGAGCCTGTACAGCGTGTCCTTTGTTTCCCTCTGACCCCGCCCCTTAGATCTCGGTTGTTTTGGGGCCCCCTCGTGCTTGCACTGCCGCTGTCCCAGAAGGCGCCCTTTCTCTGAAGCCTCCGGGTTCCTTTTAGCGAGGAACAGCTCCTAGAAGCCACACCCTGGGAGCTGGGCGCACTCGCGGCTGCTCAGCCGTCGCTGCTTCTACGCCTTTTCCGTAGGCAGAGCGAGAACGTTTTCCTGGCAAAAGAAAAAATGATGAATTCCAGCTGGGAATAACCATGCAGTCTTGAAGAAGATGAAGAAAACCAGAGGATTCACATTTCCAGATGTCAAGACCTACGATAGCACGATGGTAGTTTAGACAGATACAGGGTCTGACCAACGGACAGAGTGGCGAAACCAGAAAGAAACTATATTCCGTCACCTGATTCGTTACAAAGGCGACATGTACATGCAGTAGGGAAAGGATGGTCTTTTTAAATAAATGGTTCTGGATTAGTTAAATGTCCAGTGGGAAGGGATTTATCTGGTGTTCATACCACACCAAAAAAAATCCAACTCTGAAAGGTGAAGCTGTTAGGGGGAAACATCCCCGTAACTCGGGGTGAACACAAATGTCTTAAGACACAGCCAACACCACCCATAAAACAAGGACCAAATAGAATGAGCTACATTTAAGTTAGCAAGCCTTCTGCACCAAAAGGCATCACGGAAAGACACATGGCAACCCACAGAGTGAGAAGAGATAATTCTCAATGCATATATTTAACAAAAGAGTCTTCTCCAGAATATGTAAAGGACCAGGTAAAATGAATATAAATAATTGGACAAATGCTTTGACAGAAACTTCACAAAAGATGAAATCCAAATGGTTCACATATATGTGGACGTGGATATGAAGTTATGAGTCATCGGAGCTATGCAAATGACAACCACAGTGAGGTGGTGCTGCATGCCTACAGGAATGGCTAAAATGAAAAACGAACACCAGGTGTATCTATACTGGGCAATTGGTGGGTATGTAAACTGGTATAACCGTTTTAGAAAACCATAATTCTGAGTATCTGCAATCCCACTCCTAGATTTTACTCAACAGAAATATATGCATGTGTTCATCAGATCGTGTATTGATTTGAGTTACATAAAATTGCCATTTTTTTTATAGTAACTTTATCAGCAATTTCACATGATTCAATCTAGTGGAATAGCTTAGTGCTTATAGGGAATACTGGAAACTACCCAACGTCCATCCACAACAGAATGGCTAAATAAATTGTGATATATCCGTTACACAGTAGAACATAGCAGTGAGAATGAACGTGCTACGGCTCTGTATAAGAATATGCCTGAGTCTCACAAAAATAACATTCACGGCTGCTAGTACCAAAAGCGTACATGTTCTATGATTCCATTCATATAAAGTACAAAAACAGACAAAACTGCTCTGTGGTGTGACGAATGAGGATGCTAGTGAGACCTTTGTCCGGGAAGAAGTGACTACACCGGAAGCCCAGAGCAGGAGCTTTTAGGGTGTGGGAATGTTTGCGTTTTTGTATATACATACATTACAATTAAAAGTTAAAAAATAAAAACCCTAAATCTAATTTTAATCCAACACCATAGGTTTTTTTCACTCCTTCCCCCATTTCTTATTTGTATATTTTCTCCAAGATGAAAACCTTGATTCTCACTCGCTCGGTCCTGCAGTATTCAGACTCAGGTCAGGACTGCACCCAGCACTGCTCCCGACGACCGGCCCGCGGAGCCGCACACCCCCCCACCCCCCCACACTCGTCCGTCCTTGGCCTCTGTGGTTGAAGGTGACCGTCCCAACCGTGTTCAGGCTTCTCGGGTCCCTTCCTCTCCTTCATGATGTTATGTGGCCATTTTGATATATAATTAGTTTCTGCGTATATTCAATTTTAAGTTGTTCCCCATCTTTTTGATTTAATTTTTTTTTTGACATATGTAAAAAATTACCATGGTCCAAAAGTCAAAACAATCAAAAAAGACTCATTTCCTTCTATTCTTCTCTCCTGCACACACTTACCCTTTGGCTTTCTTAAAAAATTATTTTTTGCTGGCACATTGTTATTGAAATAGATAACATTTTATAGTATATTATTCTTTATACTTTCATATTTTTTGGATAGATGTTCTCGGGACCCAGTTGGAAGCAAATGAGTATGACTGTTTAAATAGACTTTAAAGAGGTGATTCGCCTTCTCAAGTAAAACGGATATTTTAATTTGTAGGGAAATCAGTGATCATTTCAGCCTTGACTTGTGTCAACACATTTCCCATGATTAATTTATCCTAGATTTAAACCCAAGCTGCATTTTTATTAAATCAGGGTGTTTACTTTTCAGTAATGTTTATTGAGTGATAAAGGCCATGTGAAAACCATTTTCTCAAATAGTTCACATATATTTATATTGCGTTTGGAAAACAACCCTTTATCTTCTTCTCTCTGAGTGACTTTCACTGAGAAACAGGTATGAGTTAGGAAGAGTGGAGTGGGTACTGTGTTTATCGATGGACCTTCCGTGGTGGGCACTGCCCTGGTGCTTTACTTATATCCCCCACTTCATCCTCCCAGCAATCTTGCAAGATGGGTAAGAGTTGTCCTTCCTGTTTTACAGGTAAGGAACTAATGGACATGACATTTCAAGTGATTTGAAAGCTTTCCCAAGTTACATGTCTGACAGTGGCAGATTGGGATTTGTCTGAACCCAGATCTTTGTGACCCCAAAGCAAAGGCTCAGTTATTAGCACTTTCCTGTTCTTAGAGTAAAATCTTTTTTAATCGAGTTTAACAGTTGACTCTGTGTAAGAAAGAAGAAAAAAAAACTGAAGAAAAATGATATTTCAAATTATGTCCTTCACGTTTCAGATTTGGGTTTCTGGCACTTCTTTCCAGGCGAAAAAGGGGTCAGACCATTGATGCGCTTTCCTCCTGGAAATGTAGCTTTCATGATGAATTACACACCGAGTTTCTTATTAAGATGGGAAAGTATGTAGTAGGTTGTAAATTTAGATAATCTTATTGCTTGATATATCGTTCTGAAGTTTGGTCAGTACTGCCAATCACAGATAGATCACGTGATTAATATAAAAATCATATGAGAAACCACAGGAGAATGATTTCTGCCATGGAGGATCGCAGCAGGCTGCTACCTGATCCGTTCCTCTTGAGTCTGACCCTCCGCTCCACACAACTGCTGGGCCACCTTTCTGCCGCGTGTGTTTAGGCATGGCGCATGGCACCCTTGCCCACCGAGGAGTGACTGCGCTAGTCCAAACACCTCTAAGTCCTTTCATGCCCTAAAACTCGCCTAGCTGTTCAGTCTTCTCTTGTGCCATTCACACCTGCTCTCCGGCCTTGCTGAGCCCGGCCCCTTCTCATGTGTTACTCGTATGCTACTCTTGGGGTTCTGCATTTGTGTACAGGTTGTTCTCTGCCTTCTTGTACAGCTACTCCCTGGCCTTCCCTTGTCCTCTTCCCACCCCCATGGCCATGTTTGTGTGGCACCATCTTCCAGCACTACTCCTCCTTGCGCTGCACCAGACATGGCTCTCATCCATCGAGAAGATTTGGGGTATGTCACTGTTAGTTTGTGACTCTAAACCGTAAAACAGCTAACGGTCTTTGCCTTGAGTATTAAACCTGAATTTGTGATTACCATTATGTATATCTTCTCAGTTCTGGTACACCGTTATATAAAATATTTAGTGTTCCCAGTTTTTCAGATACTATTTTGTAATTTAACCTTCTCTGAATGTTTTACTTGAAGTGACATGAGGCATAGTTTTCTGCAGTTAAAGCCATATGTTTCTATGTCCCCTTCCCCAGAATTGAAGTAAGAAATAGAACATAATAATTTTGAAGGAAGAAATTGTGGTAATATTTGCTTTCTGTGCAAAACAGAGCAGCTGTTTTCAAGTGTACATGTCAATCTTGTTGCCCAAATAGGATGACTCTCTTATTACAGAAATTAAAAGATTCCTTGGCTTTCTTAATTTGTTTTTTTGTTTGTTTGTTTTGTTTTGTTTTTTGCCATCATCTTATTTAGAAAAAATTCAGCCATACTGAGCAATTAAAAGCATGATGGAATATTAACGGTAGAACCCAGTGCTGTATATTTGAGCACTGACTGTAAAATTCTTTTACTTTCACTTGTATGAAACTTACTACTATAAAAAGTTGGAAAATGCACAAAAGGTTTGAAAAAACTTTCACACAGCCAATGAACACATTAAAAAGTTCTCAGTATCAGTAAATATCAGAGAATATATCATGTACACTAAATATGCATGTAATAGACACTTAGATTCCATAACATTTTTCTGTATTTAATTTCTTATATATACATCCTACCCATTTCTTAATCAATCAGATTTTTGGGGTAACTCAAAAAAGTGCAGATATTAGTACATTTCACCACTAAACACTGCAGAATGAGCATCATTATGTAGAATTCAATAGTGGTTTACATTTTAAGACAAAATATATTTGTGTGTGTGTGTGTGTAATGAAATGCACAGATTTAAGGACATCGTTAGATGAGCGAATACAGATGTACCCCACACGCTTATCAATCAAGATACAGAACGCTGCTGTCACCCTAAAAAGTTTCTTCATGCCCCTTCCCAGGCAGCCTTCACCCCAGCCCAGGGCTAACCACTGCTCTGGTTTTGTTCACCACAGATTAGGTCTATCTTTTTTAGAGTTTTATATAAGTAGAATTATAAAATATGCAATTTTTTGTGCAAGAAAGGATTCTTGCACTCAGCGTGTTTCCAAGATTCATTGTATGTATCAGCACTGCATTCTTTTTCATTGCTTGGTTGTAGTCCACTGTGTGATTATGTCACAGCTCGTTTATCCATTTACCTTACAGTGGGCATCTGGACTGTTTCAGTTTGGGGCTGTGATAGGTAAAGCTGCTATGAGTATTCTGTACAAGTATTCATATCTTTAGGTAGATATGTGGGAGAGGAATTGCTGGATGTTTGTTTAGTTTTATAAAAAGCTGCAGAGCCTTTTCAAGTGACCATTTTATACTCTTTCCCCTAAAAATGTATGAGAGTTCTAGGTGTACCATATCTTCACCAACATTTGGTAGTCTTTTTAAAATTATATTCATTGGAGTAACATTGCTTAATAAAATTATATAGGTTCCAACTGTACAATTAGGTACTTTAACCAGTCTGGTTGGTGTGTAACAGTATCTCATTGTGGTTTTAATTTGCATTTCTCTGACATTTAATGATATTGAGAACTTTTTTATTTAATTTAAATTAGTTTCAAGTATTTAGTACATTGGCTAGACATATAATTCATAAAAAGATGCCCCCAATTGCTCCCTCCCTCCCCTGGCCGTCCACCTGGCTAAGCTATCAACTACTAATTGGTACTTCTTTAACCCTTCACCCCATTCTCCCAGTCCTCCAGCTTCCCTCCCCTCTGTTCGTCACCAAATTGTCCACTATATTTATAGTCTGTTTTTGATTCATTTGTTCTTTTTGTTCCTTAGATTCTACATATGAGTGAAATCATATGGTATCTATCTTTCTCTAACTTATTTCACTAAGCATAGGAACTTCTAGGTCCATCCATGTCATTATAAATGGTGGGATTTCATTTTTTTTTTAATGACTAATATTCCATTGTATATATGAACCATACTTTTTTTTATCCATTTGTCTGTTGATGAGTATTTAGGTTGTTTCCATATCTTGGCTATTGTAAATTGTGCTGCCATGAATATCGGGGTGCATAGATCTTTATGAATTATTGTTTTGGTTTTCTTTGGATAAATACTCAGAAGTGCAATTGCTGGGTCAAAGGTATATCCATTTTTAATGTTTTGAGAAACTTCCAGACTGTTTTCCATAGCGGCTGTGCCAGTGTGCAATCCCACCAACAATGTATGAGGGTTCCTTTTTCTCCACATGCTCCTCAATACTTGTTGTTCTTTGATTTATTGATGATAGCCATTATGACAGGTGTGAGGTGATATCTTACTGTGGTTTTAATTTGCGTTTCTCTGATGGTTAACGACCTTGAGCATCTTTTCATATGTCCATTGGCCATCTGTATTTCCTCTTTGGAGAAGTATCTGTTCAGGTCTTCTGCCCATTTTTTAATTGTATTGTTTGGGGTTTTTTGTTGTTGTTGAGATATTGAGAACTTTTTAATGCGTTTATTGACTGTTTATGAGAAAGGTTTTTTTCAAACCATTTTTGCAACTTTTAATAGTTATAAGTTTCATGTAAGTGAAATTAAAGTATTTTATGGTCAGCGCTCATCATACACCACCTTGATTCTACCATTAATATTTTATAATGCTTGATTTATCTCATGTAAAATCATCTGTCTCCCTCTGACAATCAATTTTTTTTTGTTTTCAGAATAAATTGCAGGCATCTATGCACGTCTATTTAAAGATTCTATTTAAAGATGTCAACACGTAAATGATTAACTTAGAGTTTAACATTTGTTGAAAATGGTCTCATTTTGGAAACAGACCATCCGTGCCCCTCCTCCTCATGTTCCTCGCCCCAGTCTATCCCCGGCCCTTCCTGGCCCGCAGTTCTCGAACCTGATGGTCAGTCCCAGTCAGGTCTGATGCTCAATAGTTTGTAAAACACAGTAGTTTTGCCCAAAACACTTTCTGCCCATTACCATTTTTAAACTGGGTTGTTTGCCTTTTTATTATGAAATTGTTAGAATCCTCTATCCTTGATAATTGTCAAATAACATGTTTTGCTGATATGTTCTCCCAGTCTGTGGCTTCCTTATTCATTTTCTTAAAGTCTGTTTCGATGAGCAAAAGTTTTAATTTTTGATGAAGTCTAATTTATCAGTCTTCTTAAGATCATCGCCTCCTATGTCCTAAGAACCCTTTGCCTACCCCCGAGCCATGGATGCATTCTCCTTTACGTTCCCCAAAGGCACCAGTAGGTTTTGATTTTACATTTATATCTGTGATACACTTCAGATTAACTTTCACGTCTAGTATGAGGTAGGGGTTGAGGCTCATCTTTTCTCATATGGATCTCTGGTCGTTCCAACACCGTTTGTGTAAATGTCTCCCTTTTCCGCATTGGGTCGCTTTGGCACCTTCATCTAAAATTCAGTAGCTTTACAGTCTTGAAATCAAGTAGGGTTAAGTCCTTCAACTTAGTTTCCTTTACAGTATTGCTCTAGATATTTTCATTTCTATTTTAGAATCAGCTTTTCTTAAAGAAAAAAAAAACTAGCACAAATATGATTGGGAACAAATTAACTAAATTAATTAGTTAATTACATTAATAGATTCATTTGAGATCAACTGATATCTTAATTCCAGCCCATCAGTATGATCTCTCTCCATTTATATAGGCTTTCCTTAATTTCTCTCAGCAGTGTTTTCTAGTTTTTAGTGTAGAGGTCTTGTACGTAAATCTATCTTTGACAGTCTTGTCAATGAAATTGACTTTTAAATTTCATTTCAGATACTCTGACTTTATGACCTGAAACATTGCTTTCTGCTCTGCTGGACTGATGATTTTATAGACTTTTAATACCCTTTTCTTAATATTTGATGCAGGATATCACATATTAAGTTATGCTTCTGCGAAGCATAGGGTGAAAACCCCTTAGAAAGATCTTTCATTCTGCATCAATTCAGATCATTTATTTCCACCCAAACTGCTAGGAACCTGCCAGAGTGCCCATAGTTATGGTCATGTGTAAGTGTGCATGTAGATATGTCTATTTTAAAGAAAACAGTAGATAGCTGTCAGTGGATGCATTTTGACCTAACTGGTGATTACTGTTTATTGGTGTAGCACATGGTTATTAAATGTTGGACTTTGAAGTACGAGGGCTACAAGGGGGAGAAGTTACAGTTCCTTCTCCCAGGGACAACAGCAGTTTAGTTCATTCCACAAACATTGATAAGTGTCATCGGTGTAGTGCTTGCTTGCTGTAGAAGCAGCAACCAAATATATTAAACCCACGAAAAACTCATGTTTTTGATGTAGAGCTTCTCTTATTTTAATGTTTATTTTAACTTGTCCCAGTGCTTAAGTCGGATCCTGTATACAGTCAGCGAACAGCTACCAGCATCTTATCGTTGGTGACTGAAAGTTACTGTCCCTGAACTGACACATATTTTAAGAAATTGACTTTTTTTTCCCCTTATTCGTAGTACTAGCACCAGACTCTAGAAATGAAAAGACTCTGCTTAGGCCCTAAGAACCTATCCTTCTATTTAGACTGTGTGATGCTCATGAAGGGCCATGCTGTTAGGAATGTTCTGAAGTGATATTGAACCTTTTTTTGAAAAGAATTGGTGATTATTGGTGACATTAAAATCATTCTAGGCTGCATTTATTTAGCTATACAAAATTTAGCACATCTTATGTTCAAGAATTTGCCCTGTTCTTTTAAAACTTTCTAGACTATTCTAGTTTTCCAGCCTTTTTTCTCTTGGTTTATTTGAAAATTGCATGTAATCTCGTAAAATCAAAAGAGACTTTGTCATGTTATTTCCTACGTTTTTTCATCCTTCTTTGTTAAATGTTGTTTATGTACATATGAATATATAAAATCTTCTTAACGCAGTTTGAACATACCTCATCCCACTTCTCATTTTTAAGAAAATTTTTGTTATATTTGCCTTCTGTATATAGTCTCTAAGGTTGGACTAAGAAAGTGTTGTCTTGTGTGTGTGTGACAATGCTTTAGGGGAGTTTGCCCTTCTATTTCTGTTTTCTTTCCTGTTTCCTTGTTAGAAGTTCACATCCTTCTCTTTGAAACTTTCATGACTTCTTGAAGTTAACATGGAAGTGATATTCTCTGAGGTTAAAAACTTTGTTTCCAAAAGTAATATTTAGGGAAAAATTGAAACCACAACACACACAATAGTCTGGAAAAAAACCATTGTGAGCCATTGTGATTATACATAAATAAATAGCTGATATCAGTTTTTATGAGAAGTGTTGTTATTGTCAGTCATTGTTTGCACTTCTCATTCTTGGTTTTGCCTTTTCGTTGGTCTTTTCTGCTGCTTACTTAGCCTGTTAGCTCTTTTAAAAATAGTTCATTCAATCTAAAGGGGTCGTAGTATATACTGTGGCGAATTTGTGAGAAAGAAGAGGAGACAAAAAGGTTAATATGTATGCCCACTGCTCAGATAACGACTGTTCAGTTTTGTAGTATCTCCTTAGTCTTTTTCTGTATAGGCTGTTTTGGTGTTAAAATGTCACTAATGTAAATTTATTTACTGATTTTTTTAAAAATAAATTTTACATACTTTTTTTTTTTTGCTTTATAAGCAGTGATTTCATTATTACTCACTAGATCAATGATTGCTTCAGATACAATTTAATCAACCAAATCCTTACTCTTGGACACTTAAATTGTTTTTGTTTTTTTATTTTTTATGTTTTGCCATAGATTAAAATCTTTGTACTGCCGCTTTTGAAACTATTAAAATGTATTTTAATTCCATTCATTAAAGTATTCCTTATTTAGTCAGCTTTGGTAAAGTTTTAAGGTAGATCCTAGCTAAGTGCATGGACTGTTAGTTCTAAGTTTAAGAACCCCAGCCTGTTCCTTTACTACCGTTCTGGTTTCTTCACCTGTAAAGCATAATAAACATACCTACCTGTTCGTTGTAGAAGGAATGAAATGAAATGAAAAGAAGTTCTTAGCATGGTATCTTGTGCAGTTAGTGCTTAGTAAAATGTCATAATTATTATTGTTAAAAAGCTGTTTCTTTTTTACAGGAATGAAGAAATTAAAATAAAATTTAATCTCATTTATATTTTATGCCCAGAATGCCCTTTCCCCTATTTGAGTGGTTCATCAAAATACAGTCGCATGATCAACGAGAGAATTTCAGTTTGTGAGATGACAGACGTCCCCTCGTAAATTAGCTTTGTAGTTAAGAATTCTGGAATGCTTGTTATTCACATGTCACAGACTTCACGAAAATGTTTTTCTGTAGCATTATTAGAGCGCTTTACAAAAATGGGGCTTTGGGGTTGGTAGGTAGTATATTATGTCATCTGACTGTCAGATATTCAAACTGGGTGGAATCCACGTTATGTAGAAAAGCTTTTTTGTCTCAGTGTTTTTAAATGGCTTTATTCCTAAGGTTGAGACGAGGAACGTCAGGCGCGACTTGTTTGCCAACGAGCATGGAGGCATCTCCTCGGACAGTCAGAAGCATGACGGGGCTGAGGTGAGGAAGTATCTGCTTTGCAAAGAGGAGTATAATGATTTGCTTACAGGCCTCATGAAATAAATCACTCATTCCTTCTCAATTTTAAATCCATAAAAATGCTTTAAAATGGTTAAGTACTTTCTCGGTGGCTGTCTTGCTTCTTTCCATAATAGAGAAATATTTGCTTATCTAGAATTATAATATCTTAACATTTATTTAAGCGAATCACATATAGGCTGTCACTATTAGGAGACAGTTTGGATTACCAAATCAAAATATTTGAAGATAGACGATATTTTATTAGAGTTTAGTTTTTTTTTTATCATAAATATAATGCATGCTCATTTTAGACCATTTTTAGATCAGAAAGATTAGAAAATCAGCACTTAGCAATTACCAGCATAATAATTGTTTTAGTCAAGAATTACCACTAGGTAATAAAACAATTTAATATAGGTGAGAGTTTGATGAGGAAAAGGATATAATGCCAAAATAATTTCTTCACAATATACTTATTAATTACAAAATTCCAGAGGGAAAAGTTAGTAACTTTCCAGTAGAGAAACCCAGGAGACATCACTTTAACCGTGCGACCGAGCTTAGTTAGCATCACAGTGGTCCAACTGGCATCTGTGCCACTGAGAAGACACAGTATCACCTCTGTGGTCTTCCTGCCGAGAGCATAACCCGATCTAAATGTGCAGAACCAAGACATGAACCCAAATCGTGTGTCATTACACAAAATAACTCACCTATATTCTTAAAAAATGTGATAAAAGACAAGTTAAAAAAACAACTATAGGACTGTTCCATTTTCAAGGAGACTGAGAGACCTAACAATTAAAGGCAAGGACTGGATATCCTGGACTGGGCAGTGAAACAAGGAAGACATCTTTTTATTTCTTCTGCCATAAAAGAAATCATTGGAACCAACTGGTATAATTTGAATAAGGTCTGGGATTAGTGAGTAGTATTGAATCAATGTTAATTTTTGCTTTAAATAATTTTAGTGTGGTTATATAAGAGAATATCCTTATTTTTAGGAAATACACACCAAAGAGTAACATGTCTGCAACTGACTCTCAAATGATTCAGGGAGAAACATCATATATAGAAATGGAAAGAACATGATAAAGCAAGTATGATTAACACATGAACATCCGGGGAACTTGGATAGAGGAGATACAGGAATTCTTTGTGTTATTTTTGCAACTTTCCTGTAAGTCAAATTATTTCCAAATGAAGTTTTAAAAAACTCATCAAACTGTGCAGTTTAGATCTATGCATTTCATTGTACGTAAAATGTATCCCAGCTGACAAAAGTTTTCCACATAGATAAGAATGCTGTGAATACTGTCAAACACTACCAATAAAAGTAAAAATTGATGTTATATTTTTAGAAAGCCACTAGAAATATGTTAACCCAGAAAGAGGTTGAAACTCTGTAATTCAATATCTACAACTTTATTCTAAACAAAATACTTTGTAATATATGTATGAAACAATTTATGTGCAGTGCCCTCCATCCCAGCATAACCGTATCAGCAAAGTCCAGGACGTGGTCCAAATATGAATCACCACGCGAGGGATTAAATTATGACGTATATAGTATATTGTACAGCCACCGAAATACTGGCTTCAAAATCAAAAAGTAATTATTGAGTGCTCACAGTGAGCCAAAGAAGTGATTTTGTTCTCAGAGGAATATTTAATAACAGAAAAATGTTCACTACAAGGGTGAGAAAAAGGAGGTCATAAAAATTATGTTCAGTATGGTTCCCATTATGTTTTCTAAAAATCATATGAATAAAAAATATCAGGACAAGATACTCTGAGTGGTAGGACTTAAACAGTTTACTTACATGCTCTACTTTTTAACTTTCTGAATTTTAAAAATGGTCTAAAATGAACATGCATTATATTTACAATGAAGAAAGACTAGACTCTAATATTAAGATATTTTCTATGTTAAAATTATTTTGAATTGGTCATCCAAACTGTTTCTCATAGTAATGGCCTGTATATAATCATTTAAACACATGCTAAGATATTATAATTCTAGATAAGCAAATATATGCCTCTATTATAAAAAGAAGCAAGGCAGCTATTGAGAAAGTACTAACAATTTTTAAGCATTTCTACAGATTTAAGACTGAGAAGAAATGAGTAATCATTTCATCAGATCTGTCAGCAAACCATTATATTCTGACTCTTTGCAAAATAGATATTTCCTTACCTCATGTAATTCCGATATTCTAGGAAATGACTCTGATATAGTACACACTATCGTCATTCTCTATGTTATTTGGCAGATAAGTTATGCCTGACATTTCTTGTTTAAACATTAAGAAGAAAGCCATTTGAAAATAACATTTATTAGATGGCATTCTACTTTCAAGACAAGCTTTCCTGTCTGCTCTCATTAATTTATATCGTTATGGAATCATAGGTCATATTTATGAGTAAATGATACTATTCACCAATAGTAATTCTGCTACTGTTATTATTTTGATGCTCAAATTGTCGTAGATTCGGCCAGTGGGAGCCCCGTCAGGCTGGCTTCTGTGTTCTTTCGACAGGTTCCCTCATTCTTTAACTTATTTGCTTTCTGGCTCGATTTGTGCTTCTCCTGCCCTAGCCCTGGAATCAGCCATTTCTCCCAGGAAGTCTGGTTTGTGTTAGTGGAGTATGTAAAAGCCAAGATCTGGGAACCAGGTGTGCTCATTGCTACTGTTTGTTCATCGCTTCTGGATCCTCTCAGTAGACAGAAATAGGAAATAACATGTGTTCGTTCGTTCTCATTCTCTCTCTCTCCTCCCCTCCCCTCCCCTCCCCTCTCTCTCTTCTCTCTCTTCCCTCTCTCTCCTCTTCTCTTCTCTTCTCTTCTCTTCTCTTCTCTTCTCTTCTCTTCTTTCTCTCTCTCTCTCTCTCTCTCTCTCTCTCTCTCTCTCTCTCTCTCACACACACACACACACACACACAACTATAACTATTCCTATCTGCCTGCATTACTGTGTGTATTAAAAATCAGGCACCCTTCTGGATACCTCCAGTTTCAACCCAGCATCACAGGGCTCAGACGAGTCTTTTCCCTTCTGTGTTCGTAACTCCCTTCTCTGACGGTGAGAAACCTGCTCCCATCGTCCACAAAGATTTCTCGTGTGCTTAATTCTAGAAAATACATAAGTTAGTTTTAGAATTGCTAATTCATATCGTTGTGAAAAATATATCTACTGTACTTTATAGTCTGCAAATTATATCTCATTGTAAGCTGTTTTAAAAAATATTTCCTAACTGGAATTGAATAATTGTTTATATTCTTTTTGTCTTTAGCCCAGAGATATGTAGTCAAAATATTATATTCAGAGGTTGCTTGGTTCTATCTCCTCTTCAGTGTGTGTCCATGACGTTCATTTGAAATATAGTTAGGTTCTCTTATTGTGTTTGTATTCAAATATGGATGCTCCCTCATCCTTGCAGATTTCATTAATTTGTTTTCGAGTATGTGATATATTAACAAGGTTCTTACAGTCAAAGCCATACTCCCCCAAAAAAGAAGTCCTCAGAGAAGTGTCACTGCCCACCTCTCTCCTGTCCCCTTCCCACCCTGTTTTTCCACACACATTAGTTTTTAGTTGATCTTTCTTTTCATAGTTTCCCCTCAAGCAGCAATAGGTATATTTTCTTATTTCCTCTTTTTACACCGGAAGTAACATTGGTACTGTTTTTCTGTTTGCTTATTTCACTTAACATGTTCTTACGACCACCTCATGATAGAGATCTTCTTTAGTCCTTTTTTACAGCTGTATAGTATTCCGTGGTGTAGATGTACCAGAGTTTATTCAACCAGTCTCCAGTGTGTGGGCGTTTAAATTGTTGCTGGTATTTTGCAGTTACAAACAATGCTACGATAAATAAATTTTGGCATGTACCGTTTTATAATGTTGAAGGTGTTTCTTTCAGCTAAATCTTAAAAATGAGATTGCTGGGTCAAAAAGTAAATGCACTTGTAGTTTTGCTAGATATTGCCAAATGTCTCTCCCAAAGGGATGTACCAGTTTGCATTCCAGTCAGCAGGGAATAAGAATGTTTATTTCCCCCACAGCCTCACCAACAGAACGTGCTGTCATGCATTTTTGCTGTTTGGCATTTTATTGTAATTTTAATTGCCTTTCTCTAGCTATGAGTAAGGTTGAGCATCTTTCATCTTTCATATGTGTGAGGGCCATTTCAGAATCTCTTTTTTTTTGGAGGAGAGTGTGAATTAACCTGTTCATTTTTCTGTTGAATTTTTAAACTTTTTAATTTTTAAAGAGTTATTTATGTATCGAAGAGACTAACTCTTCCTCTTCAGTGTTGTTGTTTTTTTTTAATATGGCCAGAATTTATCAGTCTTTTTTCTTACTGCTTTTGGGGTCATACTTAGAAAACTTTTTCCTATGTTATGTTATAGAAGAATCTCATCCATATTCACTCAGGGTACTATATGGCTTGACTTCTTCTTTTTTTTTTTTTTTTACATTTGTATCTCTGTTACACTTGGAGTTTAATTTCATTTGATTAGGCTCTTTCTTCCTTCCCATGGCACTTGGTTGTTTTTTTTTTTTTTTATTCTGTGGTTTCATTTTTTCCATATGAATTTAAGTATCGACTTCTCTAGCTCCCTTAAAAAGCTGGTTGGTATTTTTATTGAGATTACATTAAACCTGTAAATTCATTTACAAAACAACAGTATTTTTATGGCCTTGTATCATCTAATCCGAGAACAAAGATGGCCGTTCGGTTTGTTCAGGTCTACTTGTGTGTTCCTCAGGAGTTGTGGGCATTTCTTAAATTTGCTCCTGAGTTTTCATCTTCGTTGTTGCTTTTGTTAGAGGAGCTGTCTCCACCGTTAACATTCACCAGCTGCTTAACGTTTGTGGACCTGAAGGCTGTTGATCTCTTTGTGTTTGAATTTATCCTACTTAAAGTTGGCCAGGTTTCTCGAATCCATAAATCTGTTTCATCAACTTTGTGGAAGTGTTAGGCATTATTTTATGCCAGTGTGTTTTCTGCCTCATCCCCTCTCAGCCCTTCTGTGGAACGCTGGTTGTACACAAGATCGACCGCATGCTATCATCGCCTGGGTCACTGGGAGTCTGTTCTTGGGGTTTAAAAAAATTTTTTTTTCTCTTAGGCACATAGTTTACTTTCATTTTCATTGATATAACAGATTATAGATTGAAATTTTTCTCTGATCACTCACTACTTTAAGTAAATGCCAGAGATTCTGATTATCCAGAAAAAAAATATCTTTTTTTTTAGTTTTTTTATGTCATTTTCTTTTTGCCCTCTTTGAGTTAATAGATGTTATTAATTTTCACATGGACAGGACTTTTTAACTTTTTTATTAATTTCTAGTGTTATTACATTGAGGTCAGTGTTCATAATATTTTTCATTTTATGGAACTCACTCAGGTTTTCTTTGTGACTTACTATGTGATTGTTTTTAAGTATTCCATGTATATTTGAGAAGGTGTCTTCTCTGTTATCAAGGTGTAAAGTTCACCATATATTAATAAGATCTTATTTTTGTCTACTTCATCTATTTTTGCTGAGAGTGGCAGATTAAAGTCTCCTGTTATTTGCATGTTTCTGTTCATGTCACATTGCATCTCCCGTTGTTTTTGTTTTATAACAGCAGTTATGTTGCTTTGGGCATAATCATAGCCGTTATATTCTCATTATTAATTATAGCTGTTGGCATTAAAAAGTTCCTCCCTTGTCACGTATGTTTTTCACTTCACTTCTGTGCCTTCTGTGTTCTCCACCATCCTGACCATGCAGGGCCATCACTGGTCACTCACAGGTCACACAGCAGGTCACACCACGCACGCGCGTGGGAAACCGTTGGTATCGCACGTGGGATTCATATTACTTATGTTAGTGGATAAATAGGTTTGTTAATTTGGTTTTTCTTTTTTTCTTTTTTTAAGATTCTTTAGAGCAATTCTGCTGCTCAGTTGCTTTCAGATTTTAGACGCCCAGATAAATAATCTTCTATTGCATTAAAGTTTTTTAAATAGCAGAGACAGTTTCAGAGTTATCATGTTACATGAAGGAATTCCTCAGTCTGTTCCCACAGTACCATTGTGGTTTTTTAAAACAGATTTATTGAAGTATAATTGACATACAATAAATGCACATATTTAAAGTATTCAGCTTGAGGAATTTTGACATCACCACAATCAAGATAACATTTTCATCACCCTGAAAACGTTCCTCGTGTCCCCTTCGTAATCCGGTCCTCTTTCCACCGCGGTCTCCAGGCAACCACTGATCTCCCTTCCATCACTACAGATTAGTTTTCACTTTCTAGAATTTTTCATAAATGGAGACAGGTGTACATGTGATCTTTTTTTGTTTGGCTTCTTTCATTCAGCACAGTTATTTTTGAGATTTGTCACTATTGTGACAAATTTTTGTTGCTGAGTAGTATTTCATTTTATGGCTATACCACATTATTCATTCACCTGTGTATGGACCATTATTTAGTTTTTGGCTGCGAAGAATATAGCTGCCAGTAAAGGTCTATTGAAGAAACCATAGTTTCTTTAAAAGTTAAACATACACCTGCTATATGACAGAGCCTTTATCCAAAAGAAAGGAGTGTGGATATCTACTCAAAGATTTCTACATAAATGTTCACAATAGATTTGATCATAGTAGCTAAAAGCTGGAAACTACTCAGCTGTCCAACAATGGATAAACAAAACGGTATGTCCATACAATGAATTACTGTATGTACTTCAGCAATAGGAAAGAACCAACTACCGATTTATTCAAGCAACAACATGGATGAATAGAGTGATTAGGTGCAGTGAAAGAACGGAAATACAAGACTACATACTGTTCATACTTGAAATTCTAGAAAAGACAAACTGATTTATAGTGCTAGAAAGAAGATCAGTGATGACCTGGGCCTGGGTGTAATAGAAGGATTACTGCAAAGGGACACGAAGGGACTCTCAGAGTAATGAAAATGTTCTGTATCGCAAATGTGACCATCGTTTCCCAGGTGTATCACTCCATCCCAGCTCACCAGATTATACGCTTTACGTGAATGTATCTTATTGTCTTCATACTTCAGTGATCCTGATTTTTACATGTCTGTCAGACACAACCAGATAATTACAACAGGTAGTTTTAGGTGTTAATTTATTATAAAGAAGATGCTTCTCATCTAACCTGGACCACTGAATATAAGCATTCACTTAGTTAAAGAGAAACTTGACCACGTGAACATGATTAAAACACCAGATTAGATCTCATAGGAAATAAAAATATGAGTGAGATGCAGAAGCAGCTTTTGAAGATTGTAAAATTTACTAAGGTGGAGAATGGACGTCAGGAATATGAAAAGTATTTAGACAGTAATGAGAGAAGTCAGAGGAGAATGTGGTTAAAGCATCCGTCTTTCTCAGCCGGGACTCAGTGATAAAATCATTCCCTGCAAATGTGACTAGAGTGACTGTTTTCTCAATTATCCCAAGGATGGCATGACTGATACCACTTAGAGTCATAGGAGAGAAGTTAATTCATTCTGTACAGTGGACACCTTTGGGCTTTAGGGCTTAATTCTCTCACAAAACCCATTGAGAAAAGCTCGTAGACGGAAGCATACTGTACAACCTAGGTCAAAAGCCTCTCTTCTCTTTAAAAAGCTGTGTATCTGGATAAGTTAAACATCTTGGTGACTCACTATAAAATGGAGCTGGTAGTGGATAGAGCGACTGAGAAGAGGAAACTGAATGAGTACATGTAAATCACTGAATACCGTGCATAATACAGTGCTCCAGTACACAGTGAGTGACATGTAAACATTCACTGAGGTGACCAGCATTATCACCTTCATCATCATTCACAAAATGCCGAGTCCTCCCATGGCAGGTGTCGTGAGTGCTCAGAGTATGCAGAAGAAAAAGACTTGACTCTTTGGGGGTGTTGACACAGCCTGGACATCTTCTGAGGGAGATTGGTACTGGAGCTAGTTCTTGAAGATTGCTTGAGTACACTTTCCATGGCAGAGATCTGAAATGGAATTTGGGGTGGAAGAAAACAACTTGAGCCTAGATAAGGAAAACTCAGAACATATTTGGGTATACTAAGCGGTTTGATTTAGCTAAAGCATACGGAACATGTCAGAGATTAATTCTGTTCCACAAAGCGGTTGATAAAACATTGGTGTCTTTGTGTGCCAAGCCAGGAAATACGGACAGAATTCGGTTAAGCGTGGGAGAAGTCCCGATGAGTTTTGGTCAGTTGCGTGGCGTTTGTTCATGCAGGTGGCCTTAACTGAGAGCAGTCGTAGGGTCACAGCCAGTGGGTCTGCAGAGGTGCTAAGACAGCCTGGGATGTTTTTCAAGTACATCGTCTGGAGCTGAACCAACCTGAGGTCTGGGCTAGCCAATCAGATGCCCTTTTTAAAAAAATGTTTGTTTTTCCATGAAAGTGAAGCAAAGCCTGTCTTGTAAAGTTCTAGATGATTTAGTCCCGAGCATAGCACATAATCTTAAAATCAATAGTATTTTAACTGCGGAAGATTTAGAAAGCCATTTAGAAAGGAAGAAGTGCATGATCCAGAGGTAAGGGATGTGTGTGTGTGTGCGTGTGGGTGAGTGTTTAGATAGAGTTAACGGTTGATGCCAGTGCAAAGCATGAGCTTAATAAAGGAGAGTGTTTATAAATCGTTAGCATCTTAGGAGCTTAGAACAGGAGAGTACAGGAGGACCTGCAAACGTCTTGGCAGGCACAAGGCATCTTAGTGGAGAACGATTTCTGGAGCGCGGTTTTGTAAGCAGGTGGGCGGGAACTACAGTCCTGAACGAAGTGTCTGCATCCCCTTTGGCAAGAAAAGATTGCTTTTTCCTCAGAGACAGGCAGTAGAATGGAATGAGAAGGTGGAGTGGACCTTAATGTCTGAAGACCTCAATCTGAGTTAGTACAGAGGCCCGAGCTGTGTGCCTAGAAAGGTCAGAAGGTGGTTACGTAGTTCACTCTTGAGGGAAAGGGAACTGTTCTAAGATAGCGGCACAGTCAGTTCAAAATAGTCAGTGAGAGAGGAGACATTTTTGAGCTTGTGCTGGGGGCATGGCATGGTTTTATACTGGATGATGATGCTCTTCGTGCCTCCTTACGTTTCCCAGCCACGCTTGGTGCGACCCACCTTTGTCATGACTCCCGAGCTACCCATCGTGGAGGTAAACAGAGGCAGATGTTTAGTTCCCAGCTCAGGATACAGTCACGGAAGCCAAGCAGCAGGGTACAGAGGTCCCCTCTCCCTGTGTCAGTTGCACCGTGAAGTAGCGTCTCACAAACTTAAGAAGTGGACAGACCCTTTAAAAACTGTTAGTACACGACTTTAGTTTTTATTCGGATAACGTTGCTGAATTATGTACAGCCTTAAATGAAGTATAAACTACTAGGGCTTAGTAGCTCTTAGACTACAATACAGAAACACATTCACATATTACTTACAAATCTCTACAAAGCTAACAGAATTCACATAATATTAATTTACTGTGACGTGGTGCATTTTTACATACATGTGACCACTCTAGACATCTGACCGTGGTGGTCACTGCTCTAGCACGAGCTCTGAGCCTGTCCTGCCCACGCCTGATGATAATTTTTCCCACCTCTTCTCTCTACCGAACTGCTGCGGACCGCAGACCGTTTTGCCTTCTCTAGACTTGAGTGTGTCATCATCACAGTGTCCAGCTCCCTTTGCATTTCATTCCTTGTCAACACTTGAAGTTTTTTCAAGGTTAATAAATTGAAAACATCAAGTGTTTTAGTTTTCACAAAGAATTCATTCAAGAATACGCCTAAGAACATAGTCTTGGGTTCCTGATATCATGACCTACTCTTTTTTAAATTTATTTTTTAATTATCATCAGCATACAATATCATTAGTTTCAGGTGTATGATGTAGTCATTACACATTATACAACATGCAGAGTGGTCACCACGATAAGTCTAGTACCAGATGACACCAGACATGGTTATTGCAGTGTTGACTATAGTTCCTGTGCTGTACTTTACGTTCCTGTGACTGTTTTTATAACTAGCAATTTGTACTTTCTTTTCAGTTTATGCCTTGATTTTTCTTTTAAAATTTTTTCTTGTGGATGAATTGGATAATTATTCATGTTTATGTTTTGAATAAAGATAATCAGTTCATTTGTTTCTCAGCCAAATGGCTAAATAATTATTTTGGGCCCTTTCATACTTCTTAACTATCTTGGAAAATATACTTTCTGGGGGATTTAGAGATATTTCTTTTTTTTTTTAATTTATTTTAAAAAGTTAGACATTGATACAGTCCATGAAGTGATACCCCTGATTACTCTAGCACCTGTCTGGCACTACACACAAACATTTCAATAATATTGTATTTCTTAACCCTTTCACCTCTTTTACCCACCTCCCTCCCCCCCAGCAACCATCAATTTGTTCTCTGTTTCTACGAGTTTCTTTCTACTTTGTTTATTTTGTTTTTTATATTCCACATATAAGTGAAATCATATGCTTTTTGCCTTCCTCTGTCTGACATTTCACTTAAAATACTTCTAGATCCATCCATCCATGTTGCAAATGGAGAGATTTTCTTTTTCTTATGGCCAAGTAATATTTCATTGCATGTATGAACCACATCTTCTTTATCCGTTTGACTATCGATAGACACTTATTTTGCATTTGTATGTTGGTTATTGTGAATAATGCTGCAGTGAACAAGGGGATGCATATATCGTTTTGAATTAGTATTTTGGATTTCTTTTGGTAATACCCAGAAGTGGAATGGCTAGGTGTATTTTTATTTATTAGAGAAAACTTCATACTGCTTTTATAGTGGCTGCATCATTTTACAGTCCTACTGTGCATGAAGGTTTCCTTTTCTCCACATCCTCACCAACACTTGCACTAGCAGTTTGTTGATTTTTTTGATGATGGTCATTCTGACAGGTGTGAGGTGATATCTTATTGTAGTTTACATTTCTATGATTACTAGTGATGTTGACCATCTTGTACTATGTCTGTTGGCCATCTGTATTGAAGAGGAATTTTCCACTCAAAAGGCTAACCTTATAATCAGCAATTTGATCTGTTTCTGTAAACATGCTTGCCACATAGACCAAAGGGCAGGATGACCTCAAAATTAACTAAAGATCCATCCTCCCTTTTGCTTGTTCTGTCTAGATAACAGATGCATTGCCTGAGTTTCTGTCTGAAAATCTGGCGCTTTATAACTCTTTGTAACTGCCTGTAATCCATAGAAACTCCTGCACTTTTTAACTCTTTGTAACTGCTTGAGGACAAATTAACCAATGGGCCCATGCCAAGTGGCCAAATGTAACTGCGCGGGTAAACCCTATAAAAGCAAAGTTGCATCTGAGCTCGGGGCCCAGATATTCAGAACACTTTTCTGAGACCACCAGCGTAATAAACCTGAGTTCTCCGACTCTCCGAGTGGTGCTTTGTTTCTTGCCAGTCTGATTTTTGCAACATTTCTGCAACAGTTATGTCCTCTTTGGAGAAATTTCTGTTCAGGTCCTCTGCCCATTTTTTATTTGTTTTTTTTTTTTTTTTGGTGTTGTATGTGTTCCTTCTATATTTTGGATATTAACCCCTTATCAAATGTATCATTCAGTGGCTTGTCTTATTTTGTTGATGATTTCTTTTGCGGTGCCAAATTTTTTTTATTTTATGCAGTCTCATTTATTTGCTTGTTTCTTTTGTTTGCCTTGCCTGAGGACACATCTAAAAAATATATTACTAAGAGTAATATCAAGGGTTTATTGTCTATGTTTTCTTCTAGGAGTTTTATGGTTTGAAGTCTTACATAAGTTTTTCATTCATTTTGAGTTTATTCTTGTATATGTATAAGAAAGTGAGCTAGTTTCATTTTTTTTTTCAGGTATCTGTTCATTTTTCCCAGCACCGTTTATTGAAGAGACTACTATATATTCCTGCCTCCTTTGTCATAGATTAATTGACCATATAGGCGTGGGTTTATTTCTGGATTCTCTATTCTGATCTATTTGTCTTTTTTTATGTTGGAACCATGTTATTTTCATGACTATACCTTTGTAGTGTAGTTTGATCAGAGAACATGATGCCTCCAAATTTATTCTTCTTTCTCAAGATTGCTTTGACTATTGGGGGTCATTTATGGTTCTGTATAAATTTTAGGATTATTTGTTCTAGTTCTGTGAAAAATGTCCTTGGTATTTTGGTAGAGATTGCATTGAATCCATAGATTGCTTTGGGTACTATAGACATTTTAACAATGTTAATTCTTCCTATCTATGAGCATGATTATCTTTCCATTTATTTGTATCTTTAATTTCTTTTTTGACTGTGTAATAGTTTTCCAAGTACTAGTGTTTTATGCCCTTGGTTAAATTTACTGCTGGGTATTTTACTGTTTTTGATGCAATTGTAAATTGGATTTTTTTTTCTTAATTTTTCTTTCTGGTAGTTTGTTATTGGTGTCTAAAAATGCAACAAATTTCTGAATATTAATTTTATATCTTGCCACTTTACTGAATTCATTTATCACTTCTAATAGTTAGTTTTGGTGGAATCTTTAAGGTTTTCTCTATCTAGTATCATGCCATCAGGAAATAATGACAGTTTTACTTCTTTCCAATTTGAATGCTTTTTATTGCTTTTTCTTGTCTGATTGCTGTGGCTAGGACTTCCAATACTATGTTGAATAAAGGTATTGAACGTAGACATCCTTTCTTATTGCTAATCTTAAAAGCTTTCAGCTTTTCTCCATTGAGTGTGATGTTAACTGTGAGTTTGTCATATGTGTCCTTTATTATGTTGGAGCATGTTCCCCTCCCCCCACTTTGCTGAGAATTTTTATCGAATTTTTATGATTTTGGCAAATACTTTTTCTGAATCTATTGATAGGATCATATGATTTTTATCCTCCATTTTGTTAATGTGGTGTATTACATGAATTGATTTGCAAATATTGGACTAACCTTGTATCCCAGGAAAAAATCCCACATGATCATGGTGTGTGGTCTTTTTAATATATTTCTAATTTGGTTTGCTAATATGTTGTTGAGGATTTTTAAATATGTTCATCAGGGATATTGGCTATTAATTAATTAATTAGTGTGTTCTCTCTCTCTCTCTCTCTCTGTCTCTCTGTCTCTCTCTCTCTCTCTCTCTCTCTCTCTCTCTCTCTCTCGTTTTAGTGTCAGAGTAATGCTTGTCTAGTAAAATGAGTTTGGCAGTGTTCCTGTCCCTTCAACTTTTTGTAATAGTTTGAGAAGGATAGGTATTAATTCTTCTTTCATGACTGGTAGAATTCATCTGTGAAGTCATCTGGTTCAGAGATTTTCTTTGCTGGGACTTTATTGATAAATGATTCAGTTTCGTCAGCAGTTATCGATCTGTTCAGATTGTTTCTTCTCTATGCAGCCTTGGAAGATTGTATGTTTCTAGGAATGTATCCATTTCTTCTATGTTGTCCTTTGTTGATATATAATTGTTTATAGTATTTTTATATAAACCTTTATATTTCTGTGGTGTTTGATGTCAGTTCTCTTTCATTTCTGATTTTATTTGGGCTTTTTCTCTCTTTTTTCTTGAAGAGTCTGGCTAAACGTTTATTAATTTTGTTTATCTTTTCAGAGAACCAGTTCTTGCTTTCATCTGTCTTTTCTTTTTTTTTTTTTAGACTCCTGTTTTGTGTTATTCCACTCCAATCTTTATTTTTTTCACGCTTCTACTCACTTTGGGCTTTATTTCTTCTTTTTCTAGTTCCTCTAGGTGTAAAGTTAGATTGTTTAGTTGAGATTTTTTTTTTGCTTGTCTTCAGGTAGGTCTGTATTGCTATTAATTTCCCTCTTAGAACTGCTTTGCCTGTATCCCATAGATATTTTTTGTAGGGGATGGTCATTGTGTTTTTTATTCTCAGTTGTCTTAAGGTATCTTGATCTCACTGTAAACCTAGTCATTGCTTAGTAGTATGTTATTTATCCTTCACATGTTTTTCAGTTTTCTTCTTGTAATTGATTTCTAGTTTCATACCATTATGATCGTAGAAGGTGCTTGGTTTGATTTAAGTCTTAAATTATTGAGATTTATTTTGTGGGCCAATGTGGTCTGTTTTGGAAAAATGTTCCATGTGCACTTGAGAAAAAATGTAAATTCTGCTGCTTTGGCGTGAAATGTCCTAAAAATATCAATTAAATCTATCAGATCTAATGTGTTAAGGCCACTGTTTCCTTATTAACGTTCTACCTGGATGATCTAATGTCAGTGGGGTGACAAAGTCCCCTACTATGACTGTGTGACTGTCGCTCTTTCCCTGTATGTCTGTATTTGCTTCATATATTTAGGTGCTCCTTCATTGGGTGGGTTGATGTTTATGAGAGTTATGTACTTTTGTTGGATTGATTTCTTTATTACTATGAATTGCCCTTCTTTGTCGCTTGTTACAGCTCCTGTTTTAGCGTCTGCATTGTCTAAGTATTGCTACCCCAGCCTTTTCTTGCTGCTGTTCTATTTGCATGAGATACCTTTCTCCATCCCTTTACTTTTAGTCTGTGTGTCTTTTGATCTGAAGTGGATCTCTTCTAGGCAGCATATCTACTGGTATTGTGTTTTAATCTTTTTAGCCATCTTATGTCTTTCATTTGGAGCATTTAATCAATTTACATTTAAAGTAATTATTGATAGGTGTGTAGTTATTGCCATTTTATTGTTTTCAGATTGTTTTTATAGTTTCTCTGTGTTTCTTACTCTCTTTCTCTCTTCTTGTATGTTGATGACTTTCTGTAGTGTTGTGTTTGGATTCCTTTCTCTTTCTTTCTTGTATATCTCCTGTAGATTTTTGGTTTGTGCTTATCATGTGCTTCATATGTGCCAAACCATATTTATAGCAGTCTAGTTTAAGTGGATGGTCACTTAAGTTCGAACACATTCTAAAATCACTACAATTTTTACTTCCCCCAAATTTACATTTTTGTCATTTATTTTTTACCACTTTATGTGTGCATGTTTATGTGTATCACTTAATTTATTGCTGTAATTGCACATGCTTTTCCTACTTTTGTCTTTTAACCTTTGTACTAGATTTATGGTTGGTCAATCCATTGCTTTTATCAAGTGTTTGCCTTTGTCAGAAGATTTTTTCCCTTTCATTTTCTTATTTCTGTTTTTGATCTTTTCTACTTAAAGAGGTCCCTTTAACATTTCTTGTACTACTGGTTTAGTGGCAATGAACTTCTTTAGCTGCTTCTTATCTAGAAAACACTTCATCTCTCCTTTAAATCTAAATGATAGCCTTGCTGGGTAGAGTAATCTTGATTTTAGGTTTTAGTTTTTCTTCATTTTGAGCATTTGCTGCCAATCCTTTATGGCCTGAAAAGTTTCTTTTCAGAAATCTACTGACAGTCTTATGGGAGTTCACTTGTATATAACTAACTGTTTTCCTCTTGTTACTTTTAAGATTCTCTCTTTGTCTTTAACTTTTCATCTTAATTTTGTGTAGGCCTCTCTGGGTTCATCTTCTTTGGCACACTGTGCTTCCTGGATTAGGATAGCTATTTCTTTTGCCAGGTTAGGGAAATTTTTCATCATTATTTCTTCAAATGCATTTTTAAACCCTCATTCTTTCTTTTTCCCTTCTGATATCTCTATGATGCAAACGTTAGTATGCTTGATAGTGTCCCAGAGGTTCCTTAAAGTACCCTCGTTGGTTTTTAATTCTTTTTCTTTTTCTTTCTTTCTTTTTTTTTTTTTAGCTGTTGTGATAGGGTGTGTTCCATTTCCATGTGTTCCAGATTCGATCCTCTGCTTCATCTAATCTGTTGTTGCTTCCATCTAATGTTTTCTTCATTTCAGTTACTGTATTCTTTATTCCTGAGTTCTTTTTTGTGATTTCTATCTCCTTTTCTGTCTCTGTTGAAGTTCTCGCGAAGTTCATCTGTTCTACTCCTATGTTTATTGAGCAGCCTTATAACCAGTGGTTTGGACTCTGTGTCTGGTGGATTGCTTATCTCCATTTCATTTAGTTCTTTTCCTGGAGTTTCGTTCTGTTCTCTTATTTGGGACATGTTTCTTTGTCTCCTCATTTGGTTAACTTCTTGTGTTTGTTTCTATATATTAGATCTGCTGCGTCTCCCAGTCTTGGCAGGGTGGCTTCATAATGTAGGTGTCCTCTAAGTCACAGTGGCACAGTTTCCCGGTTCACCCGAGCCAGGTGCTCCAGTGATGTCCCGTGTTGTGTATGTGCCTTCCCGTTGCAGTTGAGCCTTGATTGCTGTTGCTACGTCAGTGGGTGGGATTAACCCTCAGGCAAACTGGCTTGAGGGCTGGCTGTGACTGCATTGGACAGGCTGTTGTGCCAGGGCTCATCCCACAGTGCAGGGGTCTCTTTTGCGGGGTTCTGGTGCCCATCCAGTCTGACCTACAGGTGTGTTGTTTGTGGAGGCAGTTGGGTGGTGCTCTGGTATGGTCTGATGCCATCCACAAGGTATGTTGGTTCTGGGACTTTTTAGGAGGAGTTTTGGTACAGGCCAGTGTCAGCCACTATCTGTGTTTGCTTGGGGCTATCTTGTGGGAGCCGAAATGATGTGCAGTTGGTTGCCGCTGGCCTTGGAGGCGCTTGTGGAAGGCTACACTGTGATCCGAGGCCAGCCGCCACTGATGTCAGGCTTGGGATCCTTTGGTGTGCATCACCGTGTGAACTGTGGCCTGCCACTTGTGCCAGGATTGTGGCCTCTCAGTTGAATCTACGTTCTGAGCCAACATTGGACATAATTTATGCCAGTTTTGAGGTTGCCTGATGGGAGTTACAAATGCAAGTTAAGCTCAGTCACCACTTGTGCTGTGCTTGGAGCCACTTAGCAAGAGAGATGGAGCATGTGAGGGCTAGTTGCTGCTCATTTGGGGTTTGCGGGTCTTTGAGAGATTGTAGGAAAGTCTGCAGCACTAGCTAGGCCGGCCACTTGTGTCGACAGCTGCTGGAAGTGGCTCAGGCACGAGAGTTGGGTGGGACAGGGTGCCAGGGAATCACCAGGACGGGAGAACGGCATCAGCCAGGTTGACGGAGAGCTCAGGTTTGGCATCTGCCAGCACTTCTGCCCCTGGAGAGAGCTGACCTGAACTCTGCCCCCCAGCCTTCCCTCTGAAGCTGGTCAGTTCAGGTCCTCCCTCTGTGTCCCTGGCACTTTACAAGCTGCTGCCCTTTCTAGCTTAGAGCCAGGGAGTTTGTGAGCACGCAAGTCCATGTGTGGACCCCTGAGGAGGACCTCCTGACACTACGGCAGCCCTCCATCTCACTTGGACATGATCCCCTCTGGTTTTCACACTCAGATGTTGTGGGGACTACTGTTCCTACCAGTGGTGCCCCGGGTTTGGGAATCTCTTGTGGGACTGGGCCCCCTCGCTTCTCATAGGGGACCTCCACAGCCAGGATATCCCTCCTGATGCTTAATCGCCACACCGTGGATGGGGGACTTGCCCGTTCCACATCTCTGCCCCTCCTGCCAGTCTCATCATGGCTTCCTCTCTATGTCCATTGAGGACTTCTGTTCAGCTAGTGTTTAGGTGGTTCTCAGTGATGGTGGTTCTATAATTTAGTTGTAATCTCGATGTGGTCGTGGGAAGAGGTAAGTACCTCATTTACTTACTCTGCCTCTTGAGTGCAAGTCACCCAGTGTTTGTTCTACCCAATTCTCACACCCTCTGGCTGACTATTGGCCGTGGTTAGTCACCTGGAGGCAATTTTTCTATTTCATTATTCCATTGAATCTAAAAAGTGAAATTTCAAGTAGTAGGAAGACACTGGAAAGTATTATTAAGTGCCAGACCAAAAAATGATGAACTTTACCTGCACCCTGCGATAGCTTAGGGTGTGTGATTGGAAAATGAGGGATGTTTTTGTGGTGTCATAGTCGGCGTGCTGATCTGCGTTCATGTCTGTGTGGGTGTATCTTGCCAGAGAAACCCCAAACCTAGCGCACATGCAACCAGGAGGGTGCCAGACGAGGGCGGTCACTCCAGAGATGTGTCCTCACAGAGTCTGCCATTTGGGGAGAGCCTGTGCCGGGTATTTTAAGTGCACTTTTTCCCAACTTTTATAATCACAGAACAGCTGCTGCTGTTGTCATTGTCACTGCTGCATTTCTGTAGACGAGGCGGCCACAGTAGTGATGTTGCCACTTTTTCAAGATCTCATAGATCTCAAAACTGAAATATGTTAGCTCTGCCTCGTGTTCCTTGCACAAAACCGTCCTGCCTCTGACCTTCCTAAGTCCCTCTGTGATGTTGTCCATCTGAAATTAAATTACTGATTTTGAAAAATTTCTGCTCTGAACATCACATGTGAATTCAGGAAAAAAGGAGCGGGGTGGGGAGGACATACAGATTTTTGCTTTTGGTGAAAAGAATTTTATATTCAAAAACCCAGATTAAAGAAATGTGTTCATTAGCAGAGCAGCTTGGAAACCCGTTTCATATGTGAACTGCGTTTGCTGTTGCTGCTGCTGTTTTAATAAAACAAATGTCAGTGCACGTCCCCCCTGCCTCAGCGCTGCTGGGGATCAGAAGAGCCTCAGGATCCTCCACAGTCTTGCTAAATTTTCTTGTGATCTGAAACCATTATCGCAGATGGTGAACATTTGTTATTTTCTCGTTGAGGGTCTCCTACATACTATTCACTCTTATTATTTTTCCTCCACAAAGTAGGAAATGTTGTAGGGTTTTTTTTTTTTTTCTCTTATAGAGTAAATATTCTCAGCAGGAGTGAAAATTAATTATTGAGAGTAGGCCAAAAAAAAATTTTTTTAACGTGTAAGTCACAGATATACATACAGTACGGGTTGGGCAATAGGGATAAGAATGCAAAAAACGATTGAGAAACACTAGACGGTTTCCTTGTCATTACAAGCGCTGAGCTCACATCACACTGACTTACTGATGTGCCTTTTCGTCTTTCTAGCATTTGACCCTCTTAATTTTCACTCCTCCCTTCTATCTTTGCTAAACCTTCACAGCTGTAGTCACTTCATCCCCCTTTTATTCCATAACTCTGAAGATGTATAATCCCAGGAAAGCTCTTTGTCGTGTGTACATCTTCCAGTCAGTTGTCTGCACATATGTTTGTAAGTAACTTAGAAATAGAGACGCTTAGGAGGAGAGAAAGGCTCTGACTGACTTTTTAAAAGCTGATGGAGTGTATTCTGTCATCTCTTGATTACCCGTCCTAAAGATTTGGGCAGGGAAGACAAATAGCACCCGTCACTTATGTACAGTCAGATCATTTCAACGGAGTGACGCTGTTACAAAGTGACGACCTGACAGAATGAGCTGTGACGTGTGCTGCTCTGCCTCACCTGCCACCTGCCCCATCCTACGCAAAGCTCTTTTCTCTTGGTCTGAGCGGGGCTCAGTCAGCAAAGCGTTCCTGGTCAAGTCCCAGCCCCGGGAAACCTGGCCGGAGCTGCAGTTCTCGCCTTCAGGAGGGGGAAGCGGGCGCAGGAGGGTAGCACTGTCTGTGCCAGGCTGCTCTGTGGTCCAGGGTGAAAGGTGGTAATGAGCCCAAATGACAAACCACATCATCAGGCTGCTTTGCCCTGTCGTAGTATTCGTTATGCCACAGTACTTAGCTGCTCAAGTCATTGTATTCCCTCAAAATCTTATCTTAGAAATGTCAGAAAAAGGTGTCCTTCCTCATGAAACAGCTCCTTCCATAGGAGCTGATTCGTTACTCTCTTTACACCTGAAGTACTATGTGTGTGATATCCACGTTTAAAAACATTATAAAAATGAAGAACCTTTAAGATGCGTTGTTTGATTTCAGATACAGCAGCCTCTGATCTTCCATTTTTTACAAAAATACAATAAATTATCAGGATTATTAAGTTGGGCTTAATAATTATTACATTTTCAGGGTTTACCATTACCATGTAGTAATTATCTGATGATGTAATATTTTATAATACTAAAAAGGAGAAAATTAAAGGATCAAATATGTGTGAAAAAACATGTATGAAAAGGTATGTATTTTTCTAAATATCTGGTACCCTTACGGGAAAAATTTAGCTGTAACCTGGACCGAAATTCTTCTCCCTAAAAGCATCCGATCTGACTGTGCCTGTAAATTTTGTGAGACTGTGGCTCAGACTGCGTGAAGGAGGCGCAGAGTGAACCGCCATTTGCCTCCATGGCTGGCTGCTTGCGGACCTGTTGTAAGGCAGGTGACAGGATCAGGCATCGCCTCTCGTCACAGAGTCAGGGAGCCTGCAGGGGAGATGCTGAGCAGTCTGTCTCTCTGCACCCTATTACTAACGACGTTTTTACATTGGTGACACATCACCCATTTCATAGTAGTCTCTGGTTTTTCTGATCGAAGCCCAGCATCACAGCAGTAATCTTTTCTATCAGCAGTTTTGTAAGCATATGTGGCCTCTGCCAAGTTTCTCGTGTGGGTCCCTTGAGCCGTGTTTGTTTCTGTTCCGATTCCCTGAAGCCGTTCTTGGACTGTTCCGAGTCTCCAAGCCATACAGTTTTTCTCACGCTTATTAAATATCTGTGCTTGCGGTAGTGGGAAAATGGACTTGATTTATGGTACTCTCCTTCATACTAAAACAGCTCTTGAGTGTGCGTACACACAAACCCCGTGGAAGCAGATTTATCACAGCCAAAGTGATTGTAATCACCTTTCATTTGACGTTAGATGTCACTCATGACAGTAGAGCCAGATGACACGGAAGATGATGTAGCACATACAATAAGGAACGAGGGCAGACCTACTGGAAAGCAGTTCTTACGACAGCTGTGGCCTTCTCCATTCCTAATTCAGTCCAGGGCATTATGTGAGGCTGAGCACGGCAGCCGTCCTATGGAGTGGGGGCAGTGACCCAGTGTAGGGCTTCGGAGCACGGGGTTTGGCTGCTGCAGTGACGGTAATGGGGTGAACAGGGCATCCATGAGTGGGGTGGCAGAGACCATGGGAGACAAGGTCTCATTACAGGAAAAGAGGGTTACACATACAGAAAGAAGAGAGCTGGAACTGGATTCGAATTTGAGGTGTCAGGGTGACCTCGTGGTTTTCAGTGTATAAGGTAAATGTAGATGTGGATATTTAAATATAGGTCTCTGTTTTACATCTATTAATAGGATTATAAATGTGCGTGTTTGCACCCATACACGCACGTGAACTCTCAGATGTATTCCTAACCACACCTGCAGAGAAGGCCTGGGAACAGTGACACCCTAATAGCAGTGAGCACACCTAGCTCTTCGACCTCGGTTTCCCAGAGGAGCGGGAAGCATAAAAGGTGAGCTTGGATCACCTTGTGCTAGAAAGTAAGCAAGAGCTCGAAGAGTGACGGGGTCGCGACAGGAAGAAACTGAAGCAGCTTGAAGCCGTACCCACTGGCCAAATCAGAATAATCAGCATCAAAATAAATAATGATAGGGATCCGTGAGCCTTAATATAGATACCATAAACCTTTATCCGGATAAAGAAAATTTTTTTCTTATAGTAGGATGTGCCTCTAATAAATGTAGAAGGACTGATAGTAACATAACTGATAGTTATAGTAATAAGTAATTCAGCCCCAGAAAATAACTACAGAGAGGAAAATTTTTACAGTGAAGAAACCTGGCTGATACCATCTTAATGAAAATAAACATGATCGATTATGAGACACATTGAATTTGTGTACCACCTGATAGAATGCAGAGAACACATCATTCTGTCATATTCCTGTCAAAAATACTTATGCCGCTACCTTAATCATGAAGACACATCAGACAAATCCAAATCGAGTGTAATTCTACAAAATAACATGCCTGTAATCTTAAGAATTCAAGGAAAGAAAAGTCAGGAAAAGATGAAAGAAAACTAAAAAGACGTAATTCGGTGCCATACGTGATCCTGGTTTGGATCCTTTTGCTGTAAAGGATGTTGTTTTGGGGACAATTCGTGGAACTCGAGTGGAGTCCGTGGGTTAGAGGACAGTGATATGCCAGTGCTAGTGTCCTGGCACTAATGGTTTCATTCTGGTTATACAGGAGAATACCCTCATTTGTAGGAATCTCACACCCGAGCACTGAAGGCAGAGGGGTTTCAGGTCAGAGCCTACTCAAAGATGGTCGCGAAAAACTCTGTGAACCTGAAATTATTTCCAAATTTTAAAAATAGCAAAGTAAATGTTCTGTCAGGCATATTCACAACCAGAAAAATTATTTCCTTTCAAAACTACAGAGACAAGACTTTTGATATAAACCTATAGCAGGAAATGTGTTTCCTTATTCAGATTTTTTTGATATTTATCTGATACAAAAATAATAAGGTACAGAGGATCCTTAAAAGGACTGTTTTATTTTTTAACCCACTCGACACACACGTACTATACAAACAAAAAAACACAAAAACGGCATACACGAAACACAAAGCCAGTGAAGACATCGAAGTGGCTGGTGTGGCTGTGCATCTACCCAGGTTTCTGAAATCTGTGGCCTGACAACAGTTGGGCAGGATTTAAAAAGCAACATCCTGAAAAAGAGAAGGTTGGAGTTTACTGCTTTCATTTTTTTTGCAAGGTAATTAAGAATGCAGGCCCCGTAGCCAAGCTTCCTGTTTGGAATGCTGGCCACCACGTATAAGATATGTGACCTATGACAAAGCATCTGCTTTTTCCAGTCCTCAGTTTACTCATCTGTAATTTGGAATCATGTTAAACTCATGGGTCTGTCAACACTGTAATGAGATCACGTATGAAAAGCACTCAGGCCGTGTAAGCACTAAGTGAAGCTGGCTGCGGCTGTTATCATTTCGGGCTAAGTTAAAATGCTTTCATAAACGCCTCCTTGTAAGATCATGCTGGCTCCCTTCTCCTTCACTGGGAGGAGAGTTACTAGGAAGCCATAAAAGTTATGGCCTGTGCCGTTAAACGTGTCCTGGGATCAAACTACGGCCTGGAGATGGAGTACATCCCAGAAGACAGCAACAGAAAAAAGACTTGGGCTTTGGAGAACGCGGCCTTGGCTGAGTTCCAGACCTGCCGCGTACAAGCTTTGTAACTTTGGACTTGGTCTATAAAACGTCTATAATGTGCAAATAACCTCAACACAAAGGCCGTAGGGGATTAAATGAGATAAACTTTACAAAACTTTCAATAAAGCGACCGACCTAAAGAATGTCCTCAGAAAATGGTTATTTTTCTTCCTGCTTCTGCGGTGCAGGGACAGTGACTTAGAAGAATCAAGGCCCTGGTACCGGGAACAGCAGAGCAGCAGGGCAGGGCATTTTCGAGCCGTGTGATAAGCTCGCGGCCGCCGTGTGTCCCCGCGGAGGTTTGGACGGCCGGCGATGGGCTTCCGTTGCCGCAGAAGGAATCTCAGTTGACAGGAAGCATGTCATGGGCTGCGTGGTCCCGTTCTCAAGAGACGCTGGGGAAGGGCCGATAACTATCTTTATGGAACAGCACGGGCTTAGTGCACAGCAGCTTTGGAACCAGGGACAAAGGACAGACTCCGCTTCTAGTTCCCATCTGTGTTTAAATGGTGAGAGACTATTGACTTCTCTGGCTGTAAAAATGTAAACCTTGCCTAATCCCACAGAAGGGTCATGTCAGATGCACAATCAAAATGTTTTGTTTTGTTTTTTTTTAAAGAGAAAATGTGCCTCCTTTAGAGAAATTTACTTGTTAGTCTAAAATTAGTGCTTCTTGGTCATTGGTTCTAAGACTTCTTTAGAACTCTTGAGGTTTATTAAGAGATGTTTTCCTGTTGCATTTTCTCCTGCTGTTCACTCAGTCATGCAACAAGTATTTATCGAGAACTAATGTTCCAGGCGCTCTGCTAGATAGATGTTGGTTTTGAAAACGTGAACAAAACACATACCTCATGGGAGAGGATTTGGTCTGCTGCCCTCACCTCTGCTGTGCTTCGTGGGGGCTCTCTGCAAAAGAGTATACTTTAAGCCATTAAAAAAATTAGATTATCGGCTGCAGCAATCACTAAATACATGTTTGGTGTCTACTAAGGCAGGCTTGACTCCTCATTTGCCTGGCGTTGCCTGCCCTGGACATTTCCTTCATCCAGTGTCCCCGTGTCTCGTGGGCAGCAGCCTGTGATGTGCAGGAGAGTGCCCGGCGTTGAGAGCACACGTGAAATTGAAGGTGGGCTGGTCGCTGCTTGGATCTGACACGAAATAGAAGCTCTTGGTGTCTCTGCTTTCAGCACAGGGGAGGAGATTGTCCCTGAGAACAGTCATGGCGATGTTAACTCTCTCGGCCGACTAGTGGCGCCGAGGAAAAGTGCTGCTCAGGTCTGATTAGGTGACGGCAGAAAGCTGCACTGACAGGACATGTCCCCGTTACAAAGAGCACTGCTTTGCCAGGAAGAACCGGCCGCAGCGGAAAGCACCCCACGAAAGAACTTTGCTAGGGCAGTGCCTCTGTTTTCACCCAGCAAGGCGAGAAGCGAGAAGCGTGTTTATTCAGCGTGGTGCCTCTGCAGAGATAAGACCCTCTTCCTTCAGCCGCCCGGGGCTGCCGTTTGTTTAGCTGGAGAACTTAATGAGTAATGAATGTGCTTGTCTGGCCGATAGAAAGTATTTCCACAGCCTGCGGCGGTGTTTATAGAGAGCCGGAGAGAGACCACAGGCAGCAATTCGTCGTCTTAGGTATCAGCGCAGCCTTCTCTTTTAACAGCGAGAGGATTTATTTTTAACCGCTTGACTCAATGCGTGTCAGACGATTGGGACCATCAAGCTGCAGATCGAATCGCCCGGCGGGGGGCGGGGGGAGCTGCGATGGCAGGGGAGGGGGCCGGCCGGGAAAAGGGGCGGGCTTTCAGCATCGTGCCTCCCAGGCTCTGCCTCCCAACGTGGGAGAGAGCTCAGGGCTCCCGGCAGCATCGCTGTCTGTGCAGGTCCGGCCGGAACCCAGGGCTCATGGCTGCCTTTGGCTGCTCAAAGACGTAATTGCCCGGTGGCGATTGGGCCTTAGCGAGGAGGCGCCCAGGACCCAGGGACCAGAGCGTTCCGGGCACCCGCCGCTGCCGTTCAGCAGATCGAGCTCTGCTCCTGCTTGATGCTGCCCGTCTCCCGGAGCCTCTCACCATGATCGATAGCTCCAAGAAGCAGCAACAGGGCTTCCCAGAGATTCTAACTGCTGGGGACTTCGAGCCACTGAAAGAGAAGGAATGCCTTGAAGGGAGCAACCAGAAAAGTCTCAAGGAAGGTCAGTCTGTGGACAGGGGCGAAGCTGCCGTCAGCCGAGCTAGGCGTGCGTCTGCTTCCCGTGCTGTGTGTGTGTCTCCTCCTCGCTCCTGCACCTTGCACGGGGCTAAGTTCTCCGTTCTGGGCGAGCTCTCCCTGAAGACTCGTTAACTGATAGAGCTGCAGGGATTTCGCAGTCGTAGACACAGTGGGGGGACCCGTGGAGCCAGTCCTCCTTTCAGTGCACCCCTTCCAGGTTCATGTTGTGTATTTTCTCATGCTCTCCGATTTTTTTTTTTTGCTCCCTCCTCCGCAGCTTAGGAGAAGCCATTTCCTTTTCAATATTATTCAGAACACTGCGTGTTTCAGGTTTTCAAACACGTGATTCCAGGAAAATTAATTTTTTCCAGTTAACGTATTTATGGTTTCTATGTAAAACGAGGAAGGTAGCTAGCTCTTTCTTAATTATATCTTTAAATAGTTGGTTTAATTGGTTATAATGCATCGTTTTGTTTTTTAAAGCACGTTGCATAGTTGTGTTTGTGTGTGTGTGTGTGTGTGTGTGTGTGTGTGTGTGTGTGTGTAGCAAAGCAAAAATAAGCCTGAGAATGCTGTCAGTTATTGTTAGTTGGCACTACCTAGGTACCTCACTGACTGGCCTAAGAAAATGGCCAGAGGCGTGGGTGTCGCTGCCCCGCGTCCTGGCACACGGAGGTGCGACAAGCCCAGGGCAGGGCATGCCTCCGTGTGGCAGCCGGACATCAAGGGCCATGGAGTAAGAAATTCCCGATCTGTAGAGAATAAGTTTTTCTTAAATCCGAAATATGAAATCGCTTTTCTCAATAGTTGTTTCATTTGAAATTGATTGTCCAGTGCTCTTTGGGAGGAAAAACCCTAGCATATCTGCCTGCAGCTGCTGCCTCAGCCTCCCCCTCACCTCTGCGCTCGCTCTTGCTCGTCTTGTAGAGAGAGGCTCATGGAGTCAGCGCAGAATTCTCCTCCTAGGCAGCAGTTTGGGCTTCTTTCAAAAGGACATTCCTTTTTTTCTCATGTAGAACAGGAGCACGGTAGATGATTACAGATTGAAGAGATGATGACAAACAATAATTGGACTTGCTAGGGTCAATCTGCTTTCGGGAATGGGTAGAAGAAACGGCTAGCTGGGCGCAGACGACGCACAGTGAGGTATAAATAGCTGCTGCCAGGAGCCAGGCCGGGGGCCGCCTCCCGTGCCCGTCCGGCTCTGCCATGCGCCTCTGGAATCAGTGCTCGTGGGGGGACTCACTGAGGGGCACTTCAGTTTGTTTAAATCACCCACTTTAAAAAAGTTAAGAATTCTCTATGCATCATTTAAGTCAAGTTCAGTTGTTAAGCTTTTGAACAATTTTTGTGCTGCTTGAAAAGCTGGGAAAGTAGAGGAAAATGGAACAGGAAAAATAAAAAGATGGCACAGTGGCAGAATATGATGAAGGGGCATGGAAAGCAGGGGTTGAAAATTCAAAGACAGGGCAGGGGAGTTATCCACAGGAGCAGCAGCGCGGAGCTGAGATTACATAACGTATAGATTGTTCTCCGAACAATGGTGACCGTGCTCTGCGTTTACACGTGTGCGAGGGTGTAATGTCGAAAGAGCAGAGCGTGCACTCTCGAGTGACACACGTGCTCGGGGTCACATCCCAGGTGCGCTGTTTTCCAGCGCTGTGACCCTGGGCGAGTTTATACAATGAGGAAGAACAATGCCTACTTCTCGGTGTTTTTATGAGATTCTGGTCCTCTGCCAGCTTATCAGCCTCTTCTCACTCGTCTCTTTAACCCTTTGTTACATTTTCCTTCTATTCAGTTTAAAAGTTTAACCCTGTGTGTATTGACAAAAGAGAGTGTTCTGTATTTTACGGTCATGTAAATTCATGGGTATAAAGAGGTAAGGGGAGAGAACTTACATATTTCAAAAAAACACTCCACAGAAAGGATCAGATGATAAAATTCCATCTGTCTCACCACAGTTGTATTCAACTGGGTTTTGCTTTATACCTCAGCAGACTGTATTTCTACTCATTTTCTGCTACAGGTAGCTCTGAGTGGGGGGGAAAAAAACAAAAACAAAAAAAATAGGGATATCGAGGGTGATCAGTTACCTCAGAGTTAGAGACCCTGAGAGATTAGACCAGGATTCAGTGACAACAGAAAAAATAGAAATTTTGCAGAAAGCTGCTTTTTCACTTGGAGTAGTGTGACAGTGACTTGGTTCCTGTGCAAGGCTGGACTCCTGGAATTCAGTGTGTCACAGTCACCGCCTGCATAGGGACGCCAGTACTCAGCTATCAGACCTGTAGAGGAAAGCAAGGGACACGCACTGCAGAGCTGCGTCTGCCGCCAAGCCTGGGTCGGTCGTGAGCTGTGGTGCCCCACGCTGGTCACTGGCAGGGCGGCGGTCGCTGAAAAGGTGAAGCCCTCGAGTGTGATTAGATGCCGTGCTGCTTTGTCAGTAATGTCTAATGGTTCATGCCTCACGTGTTACAGGACACTGCAAAGATTATATTTCACATCAACAGTGTTTGGTTTTCACTCATTTTGGGCAACGTTGGTTTATGTTTTTGTTTGTTTAAAAGAACAAACTTTTTACTGCGTGGATCGTAAGTTTTCAGGTGCTGAGGGAAGGGTCCTAACCGCATGGACACAGCTTGGCCTCCGGGGTTTCTGACACGCGTCTGCTGTAAGGGGTTGGGCGTCCGCGCTGGTTCTTGCTTATTCTGGAATATTTTGGAATTCCTATTTTTGTTGACAGTGCTACTTAGCCAAAATTATTATTGGGGGGGGGGGAGACAGACTTCGTAAGCAAATAATCATAGGTACAGGAGTTTATGGGCCACCTTAACAAGAAAATGTAATGCCCACTGGAAGTGTTTAAGTTTCTGTCGCCCGCAAGAAGTTATCACCGACCAGAGAACTGTTTGGATGATAAAGCCTATCACTTCACAGTTTGGTTAATGCTGGTATGGGTGACAACAAGAAGTATCATGAATTCTGATCAAATTCAAAAGAGGGAATTTTCCTTAGACTAGTTTCTTTTGTCAGAGCAGCAATAGGAATCTCAACTTTTGACTTACCCTTGAAAGGGTTAGAACATTTTCTAATAATGTTAAACACGGATGAGTTTTAAATATCATTTCTGATTCTACAACTAAAGATGAGTTTTACAAATCACTGACTTATAACTTAAGAATCAATAATTGTGAATTTTGAGGAGAAACCAAATCAATTGAGATAACTTAATTTAGATAAATGTTTTAATATGAGTCATTATTGAGATTATGAATCATAATATCAATGCTTCCAGCTAGTTATATCCTATATTTATCAAAGGCAAAATGGTGGGAAATGGATGTAAAGAGGGAGGAATTGATGTTCGAAATAACAAAGCCCTCAAATGGCAAAAAAGAAATACCACAGAAAGAAAACTGAGTTTTGTATTAATAATTACCTTGGCTAAAGTGATTGCTCTAGCAACCCCAGACTCTGCGTTTTAACCAAACAGAGTGCTTTTCTTGTTCAAAACAGTCATCCTAGTCCGCTGTCCTCTAAGAAGTGGCTCGGGGACCTGGGTTGCTTTCATTGTGTGGCTCAACCTTGGGGGTGGGGGAGGAGTTCCAGATTTGGGGGAACCACATCCCCAGTCTGTCGCAGGCTGGCTAACGGCTGTCAAGATGAAGCGTGTGGCCGTCTGGGGCGGGCCATGCAGTAGGGCGGGCAGGGGAGTGTGGTGTGCTGGGGCCACGGCGAAGCAGATCTGTTTATGACACGATGCACATTTATTTGTCTGGGAGACTGAGTAATCCAGCTGGGGAAATAGCTTAAATACTTTTATCAAAGCACCAAAACTTTTTAAATGATGGAAGTTATTTCATGCTTACCCAACCTATGCTGTCCTTCAGTGACACGTGGCTGTTTAAGTTTAAATGTAAAATAATAAAAATGAAATAAAAATTTTAAAATATCAGCTCCCTAGTCGCTGAGCTGCATTTCACTGTTCGTTAGCCACAGGTGGTTGGTGGCTCCGTCGTGAAGACTAGACAACGTCCCTGTCACAGCAGGAAGTTCTTTGGGACAGCGCCCGCCTCCTGCTGTTGTCACTGCATCCCCCTCACCCCAGCTCCGCAGGTCCGGGTCTCTCAGAACCCAGTCCCCGGGCCGGTTCCCAAAGAAAGCCACTGATCTGTCAGCCAGAAGTAATCTCTCCCCCCCATATTCCTGACAACCTGATCTGCTTCTCTTTACGGCGTTTCGGCCTTCGTCACTATGATGTGTATACACACGATCTTCACTGTGAGACCGGGACTTGTCTTGGAGATAGAGTTGTCGTTTGGGTCATTGATGAGTGCCCTGCATCTCGCAGGCATGTTATATGCCACCAGTATTAAGAGAGTATTATGCCCGTCCTTGCCTTCTTAAACAATATAATTTGAACTGTTACCTTCAGATATAATTAATAACGCCATATAAATTAATGGCTAGCCCAAAGTGTAATGCACTGGTGCCTTAAGGCACTGCCGAGGTGTGTAAAATTGTTTGCCCATGCACAGAATGTGGCATAGTACTGGAATCTAGATATTACTATATTCCTAGAATTATTATTTATTGTTTGATTTTTGTCATTGGCCACTTCAGCTGCTCTCCCTTTTCTGATTTGCTGCTTCTAATCTGCTTGAAGCAACAAATTAACAAAACGTAGTAATGGAATCCTGGTTCTTTTATTGATTCAGCTAAAATGGACTGAGCCATAGCGGGAGAAACAAATAGGTGTTTGGAATCAAGAACACTGCGAAGCCTTCTGCAGGTGGAGTGCATGAATTTTGAGTTCTCTGGGGATTTCTTTCTTCCTTTTCTTCCAGTGTTCTGCATACTTGGAAGCGTTGTACGAGGTATCACTGTTTTTTTTTTTTTAATAAATTTGAAAAGTAAGATATATGAAAGAAAAGGTAAAAGACATCTCTTCCTAGATGTGAGTCAATTTTTTTTTAAAAAATGGGCAGAAGCTACTTTTGAGTTGAAACAGTACAGTTTTATTTTTTATTAGAAATAATTTTATTTGGCAGAAACTTAGTGCTTTTGCACAGCATCTCGTGCCAGAGGTTGTAAACCTCTAAGCCACAGCATTCAAGGAGCCCACAGCCTAAAAAGCGAGAGACTAAATGATAGTATAGGAGTTAAGATCCACACACACGTAGAAGAGATATGGAAATCCCCCCACTATGCTTTGTCCAGATGCGTGAGGACCACAGACCGCGAGGGCCGGGCCCTCTCGTGCGCCGGGCCGCTATGGTCACCTGCGTCCTGATGTCTCCAGTGGACAGGCGTCGTCTTCCCGTGAAACAGACCCCTCCAGGGGTTCGATCTCAGTTAGTGGCGCCCAGTGGCTCACACCAGCAACCTAAATGGGAGTGACCATCGCACCGTCCTTCACCTCCTTAGAACCTGTCTCTGAATCCTGTCACCACGTCTGTCAGTTCTGCCTCAGAAACATTCCGTTTGTCCACAGCACTGTTTCACAGCAGCCGCCACCCTCGTCCTGGTCCCCTCCTCAAATAGGGCCTTTCCTCAAGTAGAGACAGAGCTGTCCAGCTGCTCCCTCCCTGCCCGCTCCGGCCCCTTCACGGAGCAGGGCCCTGCCCCTGTCCTGGGAGCATGCGTGCTGCTCTCTCCCAGCATGCCTCTCCCTGCCCACCCCCTGCCGCCCCACCGCCCCGCACACCTGCGACCCGTCCTGCCACCTGCTTCGTCATGCCTGGTGCTATGTTAAGACAGCACGCAAGTTATGACGGTTCCGCTTCTGTATGGTTTAATGGGCACACTGGATTGCATGTGTAGGTACCTATAGGAACATGTACGGGTGTGTGTATATGTCTATACGTAGGCGTGCGGAGTGGGGGAAAGGGGAGGGAGACTCCTGAACCCACAAAATGGGAAGAAAAGCCAAGACACTGAGCCCGGGTGGAGTGACCTCCCGAGAGCAGCGTGTGCTCACACTACTATTCCGGAAAAACGAGATAAAAAACATCCGACTGTTTCCTGCTTCATGGTTAGTCGTCCTCTTCTTCAGAGGGGCTGCCTTAGGCGTTCATAGTAAGTCATCTCCCATCTCTCATATACCATACATTTTCCCATTTCAGAGGGATGAGGAAAGAGCTTTAATCTATAAAAGACCTCTACCCGTAGCTGCACACTGAAATTCTAATACAGTGGAAGAATGTGGAATTTTTGATTGTCCCAGAAATAAGAAAAAAAATTATCATCTTTCAGCATCTTGCACAGGGTAGGAAATCCGAAAGTTCGTGTACAGAACCATCGTGGTCCTCTGCATTGAAAGCTAATTAAGAAAACCAAGAACGATTGTTTTAACCTCTTTACACTGCTGGCAGTCAGGCAATTAAGTGGGTGGTTTTGCTTTTGAAGTGCCTGTTATTTGTATTAAACTTCCATTTACCCTCTTTATTTTTACTACGTTTTAACCAAATGAGCTTTTTTTGAATGCGTACCTGCAGAATAGCTTTCTGTGTGTCTGCCACAGGCCGACGTTGTCCCTGCTGTTCTGCACCGGCCCCCTGGCCTGACAGCACGTTGTCACACCACGAGAAGCACGCTCTAAATTCCTTCCAACTTTTGACAGAAAGAAGGGAATTTGTGTGAAGGTATGATCAGTTTAAAGAAACATGCCCCATTTTTAGCAGCCTGTTTCTATGGTAACAGAGGCAGCAGCCAACCACAGAGTTATCAGAGTGCCTGTAAATTTCCAAGGCACAGCGAGCCTTGAACGTATCGCCTCCCTGGCCGCGCGCTGCGGACTGGCGCGGGCACCCCCGGCGCGCTGGCCCGGCGCGCTGGCCCGGCTGCCAGCATTTCCGTGTCCCCTGCGTCTTCGCGCTTCGACTCCTGATGAGGGCAAGGGCTGCATTCTGGACTGAGCCCTCCGCACCCAGAGTTCCTCCGTCTGCACAACCTGCCTCCTCCCCTGCGGCCCCCACCCCTGCCCCAGGCGCCTTCGTCAGGGTGCAGGGGCCTTTCCGACCCTGGAGGCAAAGGTGGTCTTTTATGCACAGTCTAAGGCCTAACTTTTTCAAACACCAATTTGCATCTTTTTTTTTTAGTTTAACTTGATGCTGTCTCTTTTTTGAATGGAAAATAATCATGATGTAAAATTACTGATCAAAATGCCGTTTGCTCTCCGTAGTGTCAGAGGTTTAGATTTATGTGCACGCTGCGTAGCTCACTGCTGTTGCTTCACACAGGAAGTGGTGATGCAAGCTTGCTTCATCCATGAAGATAGCGTGGCTCGTACAGGAAAAACCACCATTTTATTTTTGGCCTCTTCACATTCCGTTTTTAAAAATTACTTGAAGAATCTCATTTTATAATTGGCAGATCAGACCTCTGAAAATATAACCAAAGTTCTGTAATCTTTGGTTGCCACTTCTTATCTATGCACGTACTTAAGTGCTTTTTCCTTTCATTAATGTAACATGAGTTTCCCATTAATTGGAAGTGGAGATGAGAAGAAATGAGGTATCTCCCAGTTTGTCATGGTCTCTACTTCTTTGCCCTTAGCCTTCCCTTTTTTTGCCTTCTTTTACCCTTCAAACAACATGATTCAACCTCAGTTCAAGAATATAGTGAGCCTCAGATTCCTACACCAAAGTGAAATAATTTGGTTCTGCCCCTGGATAGTCACTTGCCTGTAGAAAATCCTTTTGGTAATGCTTTTCTTGAATTTGGCATAATATTCTCTCTCCTTAGAACATAGAAACTGAGTTATATACTTTGAGTGTAACGTGCAACATTAAGTAAAACATGTCTACTAGAACTTCTATATAGTGAGCCTGGAAGAGAGTACTTGACTATAAGTAAGGCCTAGAAGGGGAAATAGAGGAAAATACACATGCACGCGCGTGCACACACACAGACACACACACACACAC